>JADLZK010001758.1:0-217425 GCA_015847255.1 Hyparrhenia diplandra
CAAAACCCAGGGGAAGTTTTCTTTCCCTAGGAACTCAACGATTCCGTCGGGGAGCCGTCCAACCAACAGGCCCAGCGGACCCACTGCGATGCCGTGTCAGGTTTCCTAGGGAAATTTTCTCCCACGAATTCTTCCTGACCAATTCTCGCGGCGCCCTCACCTCGCGCCCAAATTTTCTCGTCAAAAAAAAAAAAAGTAACCCGGCCCCAGTCGTCAGCGCCCCGCCGACCAATTTCTCCGACGAAACCCTATCTCTATCCCTCAACAGCCGCCGCCGCTCTTTGTCACCTGGCTAGCACACGCAGCTGTCAAAAAAAAAAAAAGAAGCACGCACAGCCGCCGGCGCAGCCGCCGGGCGCCACCCGCCGGCGCGCCACCCGCCCCCGCCGCCGGCGCGCCACCCGCCGCCAGTCGAACGCCGACGCCACCAGCCGAACGCCGCCGCCACCAGCTGAACGCCGCCGCCGCCGTTCCACCTCAAGATCGCAGTCGCAGTGGTGGGCCCCTCCCCGTCGTCCTCCAGCCCCAGCCCCAGCAGCGCCGCCCTCTGCCGGCCGGCTCCAGTCCAGGTACAGCCAACTCCTCCTCCTCTCTTCCTTCTCCTTTCCCCTACCCGGCCGGCTTCCCGGATCCATCCACGACCACGAGCTTGGAGCCAGAGTCCTGGCTGGTGTGCCAGCCACCTCATTGTTTGTATTTTATTTTTTTATCCCCTGTTTTTGTCATTAATCCCTGTTTTAGTCATACATACACTCTTCGTTTTGTTTCGACTGCCGGCTGTCACTTGTGTATGCATGAGAGGGAAAATGAGTACACCATTGGAACTTTCTAGCTAAAGAAAAGGCATTTTGTGTTGTACCTCTGTTTGTGAATTACAGGTTGTTAGTGAATTCATATTCAAGGGTTGTGCTGCATCGGAGGGTGGCATCTCTGTCATGTTTATATGGGTCTAATTGTGTCATCTCTTTAATACATTATTGATCTGGACATTTCAGATTCAAGTGTGGTGAGATCTTGATTTAGAAGGAAGGTTGGAGAGGGGTAGAAGAAGGCCCAGATCTGCATTTGTGCCATTGTGCAAGCAAAGCTTGAAGGTGAGAAATGATTTTATTCTATCTTCTTCTCTTTATATATTGTGCTCCTTGTAGTACCACACTATTAGCTTATAGTGTTTGCTAAGGGTTTTAGATATTGAACAGGGGTTTGTTGTTGCTATAGATATGTCAGTACAAGATCGTAGTTGGATGTACCAAGGTTGGGATGACAGATGGTTGTCATTCGAGGGGTGGGTTCGAAATACAAAATGCTTTCATAGATCGTGCTTTCAATGCTGTGGCTAATTCTGAAAAATTTGGAGTACTTTGTCCATGTTCGAGTGTAGAAATAGAGTTAGACGGAGAAGAGCTGTCATGACCATGCATTTGTGTAAAGAGATTTGTGGCTGGAGTACACTATATGGACCAAACATGGGGCTTGACCTTATATAGAGCCTACATTGAACATGCCAATGCTACCTGTGATGGTTTAGATCAAATGTGGGTGACATAGGTGATGCAATGCCCACGAGATGATATAGAAGATGAACCCACAGTGATGCAAAGGCATTTTATGCCATGTTGGAAGCTATACATGTCGCCGACTCCACTCTCCCGCATCATCCCGACGAAGAATCTCATCGCCTCATCGTCCAACCCATGGTAAGCATAGGCTCCAAATCATAGAATTCCATGATATCAAATCCTTTACTCGAATTCCATCAAATATCCTTCTAGAGTTCAAACATGCCACTTTGTGGTAATGTAGTGATTGCCGCATTTCGACTACTACAACCCCAACGAACCATACTTCGCATCTTCCCATGCATTTCTTTGCATCAAGGAATACCACCTTGAGCCTTCAATCTGCGGCTAGCAACGCAATGTCGCATCATCTGGGATAACCCCACCCTCGCATTCCTAAGAAACAGCTCCCTTTGCTTCTTCCGAGAGTCCAATATCCGGCAATGAAGCGCGTTCAAGAAAACGGTATTCGCGACCGGGCATTCCATCGAACACTCGGCGAAAGCATCGCTCAGTTTCGCCACATTTCGCATAACATCGAACAACGCGCCAGCGAGAGAAGACGTTATCGGCCGAGGTTTTGACCGACGCTGCGGTAACGAGATCGCAGAGCTCGGGCGCCGCTACGGCCGTCGCGAGCGGCCGAGCGAAGTCTTTGGCGCGAGCGATGCCCCCGATGCATGGCTCTCGGTGCCAGGCGTCGGTCTGGCCGGCGGCAAGCGTCTAAGGCGCGGGGGAGTTCCGGGAGATCGCGTCGGGCGGGGATCGTCGAACACCCTGCGGCGGCGTGACCGAGCCGGGCCGGAGCCCGGGTCGGGTCGAGTCTGCGGTGAGGAGTTGGTTCCGTGGCGTGGGGGGGAGGCGGACTGGGAGTGAGCGCGACGTGGGACTGGCCGCGGCGGGCGTGAGTCTTGGCGCGCATCTTGCACCTATACGGCCTCTGGCGACGAGTGTTCTTTGCATTAGAGAAATTGGCCATCACCAAAAAAACGATGATACATAACACTTGCACACACAAAAAAAAAATGGTCGTCAAAAAATAATGTCATTTTCG
Organism: Hyparrhenia diplandra; assembly: GCA_015847255.1. Lineage (NCBI taxonomy): Eukaryota > Viridiplantae > Streptophyta > Magnoliopsida > Poales > Poaceae > Hyparrhenia > Hyparrhenia diplandra. The sequence goes on from JADLZK010001758.1 coordinate 2,614, forward strand.
TTTTCGGACAACATGTTTGACTATTCATCTTATTTAAAAATTTTTATGCAATGTTGTTGTGGTGACCGATCCACCGAGAGGACTAGCGGTGAGGTAGCGTGGTGAGTTTGGTAGGGGTGGTCGGGCAGGACTAGCGGGTTTGCCGGTGACGCCGCCATAGTTGTAGATGTCATCGTGGTGGCCAGAGATCCCTAGGGGTCTTTGGCGGGGCAAGGTTGCGCAGCTTCCTTTGTAGTAGAAGTCCTCATGGTGAGGCGGGCTCCCGAGTGGGGGTGGTGGCGGAACAAAGCCGCAATGTGCGGTGATGATGTAGTTGTCGATGCCATCGTGGTGACTAGGATCTTCCCGTTGGGGCCGGCGGGCGAGGCTTGCACGCTTCCCTCCAGCCGGCGGCCTCACGATTGACGGGTACTCCTAGAGGGGTGGTTGGCGAGGCTGAGGCCTCCTTGCGTGGTTACGACTTAGTGCCGATGCCATCATGGTGTCAGGGATCTCCCTATGGGGTGCCGGCGGGCAAGGTTGCGGCAGCTTCCCTTTGTAGCCGATGTCTCATGGTGGCGGTGTACTCCCGGTGGGGGTGGTTGGCGGAACAAAGCCGCAATGTGCGGTGATGATGTAGTTGTCAATGCCACCGTGGTGGCCAGGATCTTCTGTTGGGTGAAGGCGGGCGAGGCGACGGCTTCCCTCCAGCCGGCGACCTCACAGTGAGCTGTACTCCTAGAGGGGTTGGCGGGTTGGGAGCCGCCTTGCGTGTTTCGACTTAGTCGCCGATGCCATCATGGTGTCCGGGATCTCCCTATGGGAGGTGGCGGGCGAGGTTGCGACGGCTTCCCTCCATAGCCAGCGACCTCGCGATCCAGCGGGTACTCCAGTGGGGTGGTTGGTAGGAGAGGCTGCCTTGCACGGTGACCATGATACCTCTAGCACCACGTGGCGGCATTACGACGGTGTCATGAGATGACATTCATGATCCCGCAGCCTCCACCGGTAGCAACACCTTCGGTGTGATGGCCACGAGTACCACTCCCCTACTGAACTCCCATCTCGCAAATCGTTTAGGCATGATTGGTCGCACTCGTGTGTTGCTTATATAGAGCGGAACTACTCCCCCTCGTGCTCTTCGTGGTGCTCCTCTTCACTATCATTGGCCGCTTTTCCGGCAGAACACCGATGGTCGCCGCAACGTTATGTGCACGATGCCTCCACCTCTCTACGGTGTCTTGGCGAAGATGTCGCACCATGGGTCCTCATCGGCACGTCATGAGCGTCATGGCGGTTGGGGCACGAAGGGCATCATTGTCGAGGTGCTCCAACACCGTTGTCGTGACGAGACACGATAACAATCATGGCTATGCGTGACCGTCCTTGAGGAAGAGGGTAGTTTCGAGAAGGCCTGGTTGGTTTGATGGGAAGGAGAGGGGGCATATGACCCTCTTTATAGGTACATCATCATAGACGCGCTTGTTTTTATGCCGTGTGAAGCCTCACTCATATCAAAAATTCTAGGCCCTTTATGCCACAAACGTTTTGAAACCTACTCGGCACTATGGAAGCAAACATTTTGACAAAAATATATGGGTGCTATAACGGGACCCCACCCTTTCTTCTACATCATGTTAAATATATACGCTATGTAAGGTATCTAGTTTGTGTGAAGGTCACTTAGAGCAACTACAAAGGAGTTGGTAGAAATAAGGTGGACTCTGTCTTTCCGTCGAAATCTCCCTAGGAGCCTTTCCTTTACGAAAATTCCTAGGGAAAATATTTCCTTCCGTTTTTGGTCTTTCCTATGGTTTGACCTAGGGAAACTCATGATTCTAGTAGTGCTTCTAATGTATGATTTAGCCAACCTCTAAAATTAAGAAAAAACGCTACAAAAAAAAAAAAAAAAAAAAGCTCCAACAATCTTTAATTTCTAGCATGGCATGACGAGACTGACTAGTGGCACTGCAAATTATATTTACATGCAAGAACTCAGGATACATTAGTTGCTATTTTTTATAAAGTTAAATATAATAGCTATTGGACTCTCTTTTCCTCCCAAAATAGAAATCATGCATGATGGACCCAAGTGCTATATATGATTTAAATAATAGGAGTGTCCACTTTCAAAAGATTTTTATTTTTGTGTGTGTGCAAGTGTTATGTATCATTGTTTCTTTAATGGTGACGGAATTTCTCTCTAATGCAAAGAACACTTCGCCGTAGCCCCGTATAGCTGCGCATGCGCCGCCGGCCCACACCACGCCCCCTCGTATAAGTCCCACGCCACGCTCCTCAGTCCGGCGCCTCCTCCCCCACGCCACGGAACCAACTCCCTCACCGCATTACTCGGCTCCGACTCCCCCTCCGCTCCGTCCCCCGCCGGTCGCTTGTGGTGTTCGACGAGATCCCCCCCGAAGCGACGTGGTCTCCCTGAACTCCTCCCTCGCCGACGCACGCCGCCTGCCGGCAAGACGGACGCGCATGGCGCCCGCTCCGGCCATGCTGACGCGCTGGAGGCTCGCCGCCCGGCACCTTCGCCCTCGGCTCGCTCTCCGCTCTTCCGGCCGTCCAGCGGCGCCGGGCTCGGTGCCCAGCTGCGGTCGCCGTCGAGGTGCGGCCTCGCTGATAACGTCTTCTGCGCTAGCGCGTTGCTTTCGTGTGTACGCGAAATGTGGCAGCTTTGAGCCGTGCTCGCGGTGTTCGATGGAATGCCGGTCACGAATACCGTTTCTTGGAACGCGCTCATTGCTGGATATTCATACTCGGAAGCTGGAAGAAGCGGTGGAGCTGTTTCTTCAGATCAGGGTGGGGTTGGTCCCGAGATGATGCGACATTTGCTGCGTTGCTAGCTGCAGTTGAAGGCCCAAGGTGGTATTCCTGATGCAGCAGCTGCATGGGAAGATTGCTAAGTATGGTTCAGCGTTGGGGTTGGTAGTGCTGAATGCAGCAATCACTGCATACTCACAAAGTGTGGCATGCTTGCAGACTCTAGAAGGATATTTGATGGAATTCAGAGTAAGGATTTGATATCATGGAATTCTATGATTGGAGCCTATGCTTACCATGGGTTGGACGATGAGGCGATGAGATTCTTCGTCAGGATGATGCGGGAGAGTGGAGTCCAGCCTGACATGTATAGCTTTACAAGTGTCATAAGTGTTTGTTCAGAACATGGGTGTGATGACCGGCAAGGGAGATCAATTCATAGTTTGGTGATCAAGATTGGGTTGGAAGGAGTCACACATGTTTGCAACGCTGTGATCACCATGTACACTAGGGTTTACTGAGTATTGCTTGATGGACGATGCATATAAGTGCTTTAGTTCTCTGGTTTTTAAGGATGCAGTCTCCTGGAACTCTATGTTAGCTGGATATTCACACCATGGTTTGGGTTCTGATGCTTTGAGATTCTTCAGATGCATGCGAGCAGAGAATATTGCAACAGATGAGTTTGCACTGTCTGCTTCTCTGAGGTCTTGCTCAGACCTTGCTGTGCCTCGCTTGGTAGACAAGTACACAGTTTAGTCATCCAGTATGGTTTTGCATCCAATGACTTTGTTTCAAGCTCGCTGATCTTCATGTATTCTAAGTGTGGAATGCTTGGTGATGCAAGAAAGTCTTTTGAAGAGGCCGATAAGGCTAGCTCGGTGCCCTGGAACTCTATGATGTTTGGTTATGCACAACATGGGCAGGCACAGACTGTGACCGACCTCTTCAATGAGATGCTGGACCTTAAGGTTCCTTTGGATCATGTTACCTTTGTTGCCCTGATTACTGCCTGCAGCCATGGTGGTCTTGTAGATGAAGGGTCAGAAATTCTCAATACAATGGAAACTAGATATAAGATTCCTCTGCGAATGGAGCACTATGCATGTGGAGTTGATCTATATGGGAGGGCTGGGCAGCTTGACAAAGCAAAAGAGCTTATTGAATCTATGCCATTTCAGCCAGATGCCATGGTGTGGATGACCCTTTTAGGTGCTTGCAGAATCCATGGGAATATGGAACTAGCAAGCGATGTGGCAAGCCATTTATTTGTGGCAGAACCTCGGCAGCACTCCACCTATGTTCTTCTCTCCAGCATGTATTCTGGTCTTGGTATGTGGAGTGACAGAGCAACAGTGCAGAAGGTAATGAAGAATAGAGGATTAAGCAAAGTTCCTGGATGGAGCTGGATCGAGGTGAAAATGAGGTGCATTCTTTTAATGCAGATGATAGGTCACACCCAAGGATGGATGGAAATCTTTGATATGTTAAGAATGCTGCTTCAGGCTGCACAGAGGCTTTGCTCTCCTGGAGATGAAGAGATTCTCATGACAATATCCAGTGATACATGACCTGCAACCTTTTTGTTTTGTACATTTTCTTTCTTAGCTGTAGACAGCTAGTGTTATCCATTGTTTCTCTAGGTGTTGTTTACCAAAGATATGGAAATTTATTTGATTCAACTTTATTTGATTCAACTTTTTGTGCTTCTGATTTGCACCTAGCAGATCCAAATAGTTGTAAGGGCTTCCCTCTTAATGACACAAATGCTAAGCATGTTCAAGAAAAAAAAATAGTTGTAAGGGCTTAAATTTACAGTTTCTAGGAAACTTTCAAGTTGTACATCTTCAAGTGATGTAGCTTAGCTACCATGTTGAAGGCCTATGCAATTTACTCCCTCTATATATTTACGAGGAGAATAGTTGTAGTCTTTGTTTCTTTTTCTGAGTACTTATTCATAATTAAACTTTTTCACATACTGCTTGCTTCTTGTCCTAGGCAAAAGGATACATATAGAGATTGGCATGAGCATCTTCAGTGTGTTGTCAAATGGCTCAAGTGTTCTGCCACCACAAAAGCTTTTATAGACATGGAGATCAAGCAGTTTGGTCTATGAAAGGAATGTTAGCGGCAGAACTAATGGCGTGCATCGAACTAATCCAAACCTCTAATTATATTTCTAGTTGGGTTTTCATTTTCATGAGTTCACCAAGTGTGGGGTTTGCACCATATAGTACTTCTTCAATAATGTAAGGAGACTCGAATATGCGACTTGGAGTCAAAGGTACACAAAGTCTACCCCGGTTTGACGGCATACTAGTTCTGATCCTTTCTTTAATAAAGATTAAGTCATGACACGGTAGTGGCAAGTCACTTAATCATGATTAGAGAGTACTTAACTTGCAAGTCCATTTAGCAATACAACCAGTTGAAAAAGCACACGCCACCATTGTCTTGCCTGCAATGCAAACATTTCACTGGAGTTCGGGTCAACACTAGCTGTCCCTTCCAACAAGGGCGTCACCTTTCTGACTTCACTGCTGTCCTTGCTTGCAGGTTGCAGATGCAGATCACGGTGGCCACGGCGGCGAGGACGATGAGGAGGAGGAGGAGCAGGAAGGCGGCGTTGGCGATGGTGGAGGCCGCATTGCGCCTGATGTTGTGGAGCCTGTGCAGGGACGACGACGACGCCATGGGAGGTGAGCAGTGGGCAGTGAGTACGATGAGGAGAGGAGCGAGGTACCCTACCCTGCCCTATGCTATGATGATGGCATGTCCATGGGTGATGGATGGATGGACCATGGACGGACGTGAATTGGGATTGGGATTGGAAGGAAATGTCTGCAACAACCACCTGGTCCCGTCCCTCCCTGTTCTTGGCCGGCCGGTGTCGATCGGTGTGGGTTCAGAGAGAGAAAGATAGAGGAGTAAGTTTTGCTTCGTGCTCGTGGAGCCGGCCAGACGGGGGATCTTCAGAGTTCCTGTGGAATTTGGCAGGAAAAAAATTGGGATGGGGACATGGGGGTGATGGGGTGGAGATCGGAGAAGGACAAGTGGCAGCTCATGAGCGAGGTCCTCTGTTCCTGATCGAGGTCTCCTGAGCTGAGCTGATTTGCTCTCTCACTCACTCGTCTTCTTCTCCAACCTGCATCCACCACCATGCCTGATCTCATTCCGATTTGTTTTTGTGCTAATCCGTGCAAGAGATGATATCATGTTTATTCTGTGTTGTGGTGTGGCTCGTCAACTCACCACGTGTTTGTTCCTCAAGCTCCTCCTTCTTCTCCTTCCCTTTCCTCTGCACAGTGAGTCACAGTCGGTCGCTGAGGCAGCGATATAAAAATGGTTGCTTTCGAGACCATGGAGGAACTCCTCGTTCTGTGCTGGGGGTTGGGAAATGAATTTGAGCGGTTCAGACGTTCAGGCCGGTGCAGCAAGCCAAGCACCTGAAAGCTCAGCTCTCTTCATTCATTCGTCCTGCAGGCTGCAGCAGCAGTGGATGAGACGTACGAAACTCGATCTTGCATTGGCATTGGATCTATTTACAGCTCTGGATGCTGGTCGCCATCACCAACAGTCCATGTGTAAAAGGTAGTAATGTACAGTACCTACGACAAAACATATTGATAACCATATTTCAACTCCTCCCTACTACTTCAGCTTGCACAAGGAGATCGATATGTCAAGCTCGGATCAACCATTTTGGTGAAGTTCATTGAAACCGGGAGATTCACACTTTTCGCCAGGCCTTATGAAGGCAAAAGATTGTTTTCTTTATCTCTCCGTTTTTTGACATTCACAATGATAGTCAAACTAAGCTTTTTGAAGGATAAATGGTTTCGAAACTTCGTTATCAAAGAACAATGTCTATCTTCTCCACACCCCTTAAACATTTCCTTCAGAAGAGCTTACGCGTGGGGGGGGGGGGCACTTAAATGGAATGAATTAGTGGCTAAAATTACATCTGTGCAGTGCAATCAATGTATAAACACATAATTAGGGCATGTTTGGTTTCCATAAGTCAGGTGACTTATAACTCAAATATTCAAAATAAGTGACTTATTTTGCCAAACCGGAGGGATTTATAAGTCACTTGCAACCATTTTCTCTTCTTTTTCACCACGATTTATAAGTCACCCATTTTCTCTTCTTTTTTTCCTTGACTTATAAGTTAGTTGGAACCAAACAGGCATGACTTATAAGTTACTGATTTTTAGTCACCGACTTGAAACCAAACAGGGCCTTAATCAATTGTCATTCCTTCAGACAAGTTGTTATAAATATGCAAACTTTAATTACCACTTGAAATCAAGATATTATCTTGTTCCATGATAATGGGGGTAACTTTAACACAAGGCAACTTACTAAAAACAAACTAAAAGGAGACGACACATGTTGCTTTTTTGACAGTCGTGCTGGACAATTTGAGCGGTCCAGACGTTGAGGCAGGTGCAGCAAGCAAAGCACCTGAAAGCTCAGTCTAGGCTGAACCTCACAGAGGCAGAGGCAGATGGAGCTCATTCATCTTGCAGCAGCAATGGATGAGCCGTACGTTACTCGATGATCATGCATTGGATCTATTTACAGCTGTGGATGGATGGTCTCCATCACCAGCAATCGACGTAAAGATAGTAGAAACGACAAGCATACTTGTTCTGAGTTTATTTGGATGAGATAGAGTTCAGGTTTACAATTTATTCAACCATCAAGAGCTAACTAATGGACGGTGAATCGTGCACGTATTCGTTGGATCATAGTTTTCGATCAGAGGAGACGAATTCAAGCCCCTCCCATGGCGTCCTCGCCGCCGTGGCCACCACCCGGCGCGGTGACCACGACCACGCCCACGCCCACCCCATCGTCGGCACGTTCATCTTCTTCTCCGGCGCTGCTTCTCCTCCCACGACGACCACAGACGACCGGAGCTGCGAGACGGAGCTACGGGCGTTGCCGGACGCATCAGTGCGGTGCCGGTACCTCTCCTCGCCGTCGCACCGTCCCCCCGGCGCCCGCTTGGTACGCACTACCTGCGCGTCTTCTCTGCTTCTTCGGGCGGTGCGCGCCGTGGCTGGGCGCCGTCGCCGGGCTACGGCTGCTCCTTCTCTTCTACCTCCTCGGCGACACAGCGTCCGGTACTTCTGCCGCGCTCGAGGGCCTCTCCGCGCGCTGCGCCTCCCGCCGGCCATCGCGGGGCGTCACGCTCCTCGCTCGGGAGCAGCGCGCCCGGCGTGCTCTCAGCGTCGTCGCCTTCGCGTCGGCCACCGTGGCGACAGCGGTGGGGTCGGCGGTAGCGACGCTGGGGCGTCGGGCTCAGCGGCGTCCGCGGTGGCGCGCTGTTCGTAATCCACCGTCGTCGCCCGGCGTCGTCGCCATCATCGTGGGAAACGGCGAGGCGGAGACGCCGCCGCCGCCCGTCGTCGTCCACGATCGAAGCGGACCGGGTTCGTTCGCGGCGACGCTTCCTCCTCTCGCGCTCGGATACCTCCCCGCCGTCATGCTCACCGGGCACCGTCACCGTCGGGTCGCCGTGTCGTTCCTCTCCCTCCACGCCGCCCTCGCCCTCCTCGCTCGGGGACCTCCCACTGCTGCTGGCGTCCGCCACGCCCGATGATGATGCCGACCCGAGGCGAGGGCGACAGAAGCCCGTCGTCGTCGGCGCCGCATCCCTCACCAGCGCCTCTCCTCCTCGGCGGCACCGCCGCGCCCGCCCGCCGCCGCCGCCGGCGGCGAGCACCTCCATCGCTCCCCATCTCATCTGTCCACACGATCCCTCACCGCCACGGAGGCGAGCACGGGCGCTTCGCCCTCGGCGCTCTCCAATGGCCCCGCCTGCCTGCCACGGCGCCCGACGATCCTGGACATCGCGGCGCCGGTGGTCGGCGCTACGCGGTGGCGTCCTCGCGCTCCCGGCCCGGTCCTCCTCGCGGTGATCTGATCCCCCCGTCATGCAAGGCCGTGATCCTCTCGGCGCGGTGACGGAGCCATCCTGGCGGCGCCGCCTTCCGTGGTTGATGTGGTCGTGGGGACCTGGATCTCCACGGGGGCGACTAGCGGTGAGGTAGCGGCGGCGCCCTTTGTAGCTAGTGGCCTCGTGGTGGCCGGGTACTTCCGGTGGGGTGGCTAGCGGGGACGGGCTTGCAGCGTGACGGCGTCGTAGATGTAGATGTCGTCGTGGTGACTGAGATAATGCCCCTAGGGGGCGCTGGCGGGGCAAGGTTGCGACGCTTCCTTCGTAGTTGATGTCCTCGTGGTGAGGGTACTCCGGTGGGGTGGGCTGGGGAACGCCGCCATGGAACGAAGCCGCCATGTGCACTAGATCTTCCTATTGGGGGGCTGGCGGGCGAGCTTGCGATGGTTCCTTCATAGCTAGTGGCCTCGTGGTGAACGGGTACTCCTGGAGGGGTGGCTGGCGGGACAAGGCCGCCTTGCGTGGTTACGACGTGAATTGCCGATGCCATCATGGTGTCCGGGATCTCCACGTGGTTGTGGGGGCCTGGCAGGGTGAGGTTGCGATGCTTCCCTCCATAGCCGGTGGCCTCGCAAGTGAGTGGGTACTCCGAGTGGGGTGGTTGGTAGGACGAGGCTGCCTTGCACGGTGACCAGGATACCTACCTCTAGCACCACGTGGCAGCATTAGTGACGAAGTCCCCGAGATATCATTCATGATCCCGCAGCCTCCACCTGGTAGCAACACCATCAATGTGATGGCCATGAGTACCACTCCCCTACGAACTCCCATCTCGCAAATCTTTTGTAGGCGATGGGTCAGCCGCTCGTATGCCACCTATATAGAAGGTGTACTACTCCCCATGAAAGCTAGTCTTTGTGGTGCTCCTTTTCGATCATCTGCCCGACTTTTCGACAGCAGCGATGGCCTCCACCAACTTTGTCGTGTGCACAGTGCCTCCACCTCTCTATCATCCTCACTGCCCTCTTCGTCGTGATCTCATGATGTGGTTCGGGCACTGGATTAACCTTGCCGTAGTGCCCTCCAACGTCGTCGTAACAGGCCTGATGACGACCATCTAGCTCTGCATGGACGTCCCTGGTTTGATGGGAAGGGGAGAGGGGGCATATGACCCTCTTTGAAGGTAGGGAGAATTGGCTATAGGACGTGCAAAGTGACCACCATTTACTGTTGGACACGACCGATTTGCTGAAGGACACTCTGGTTCCGTGTAAATTTGATGCTAGACACGACATCGAATAAAATATTAATATTTGTCTCTTGAGGGAGAGAACAATTTGGAAAAGTCTGTTTTTGCCCAATAAAATATTATTGGGCAAATTTGATGTTAGACCCGATGCCTTTTTGGTTGTCCAACAAAGCAGATGGTGGTTACTTTGCATGTCCTGGCGAATTCTCCCTTAAAGGTATATCATCATAGAAGTGTCTGTTTTTATGCTGTGTGAAGCCTCGCTCATATCAAAAGTCGAGGCCCTTTATACCACAAACGTTTTGAAACCTACTTAGCCTATGCAAGCAAGCATTTTGATGAAACTATGGATGAAATAACAAAACCTCACCCTTTCTTCTACACCGTGTTAAATGTCTGCTATGTAAGGTATCTAGTATGTGTTAGGTCAAAATAGAGAAACTCCAAGGGTGTTGGAAAAAATAGGTGGCTATATAAATTTATGATTTAGCCAACCTATGAAATAAAAAAAACCCTGCAAAAACTCCAACAACTTTTAATTTCTAGTATGGCGTGACGAGATGGCTAGTGGCACATGCAAATTATATTTATGATGCGAGAACTCCGGGATACATAACTTTGCTATTTTATAAAGTCAGATACAATAACTATTGGACTCTCTTTTCTTCCCAAAATAGAAATCATGCATGATGGACACAATTAAGTGCTATGATTCAAATAATAGAGGTGCCAACTCATGAAAAGAATATATTCAAATTAACATTTGTTGTTTGTGAGACCTTTGCTAGTGCACATTTTGGGGTTCAATTTCATTAGATAAACAGTAATGCTCTGCCAGGGACGTACTTTGGAGGTCTTTTTTAATAGGGGAAGGACCGGGTCCTTCAGATTTTACCTCCTACGAAGGCCACCATGAAGTACTTCGGGCATTACTACTTCCTTCCTCGACAGGAATATGTATACTCTGACCAGATAATTGTGCTGCACGGCCGTCCAATGCAATGGCAAAGTACTTTGGACATATACTCTGACAGGAATATGCGCATATATTGGCATATATATGCATGCTCTGCAATTGCTTTGCAATTGCATTTGCATAATGGAAGCATGCATGCAATTGCATGCCAGCAAGTCGTGATTTCAATAACCCTTGCATTGCATTAGCCATTGGGCCAGCAAGTCAAACGTCATTTCCAATGATTTCCAATATGCTACCTTCGGCTGCGACGTACTTTTGGACAGTGATTTATGTGGATATTCGCGAGGACAATTCGATATACTAGTACATCGCTCGTCGTCGTCTATATAAGTAAAGAAAAATGGATGGACTCGATCATGCATGTACGTGGCAGCAAATCATAGTACATAGAATGGTTCCCTCCTCCGTGGCTTCTCCGTTCTTCTTGTGCCTCCTGGTGCTTCTTCTTCCTGCTTCACATGGCGCCTCCTCCTCCTATGCAAGTTACAAGCTAGGGTCGAGACAAGTTTTCTTCAAGACACCCGGCAAGTCATCTGGCAACTCACAACAGGCATCCACGGTGCCAGCAGATGTCCTGCGTCGTGACACCTCCCACATCCGGCGCCGTTTCGCCTCATCACAATCGTCTGGGGTCGCTGCCCTGGCTCCCGCCCCGTCGCCGGCAGCCACCATAATCCCTGTTAGCGGTGCTTCGGACCCGTACACGCTACCAGGAGCGCTGGACTACATTGTGATCGTCGGCTACGGCACGCCAGAGCAGCAGTTCAAGATGTTCCTGGACACCAGTATTGGCAAGACCATGATCCGGTGCAAGTCGTCGTGCGCCTCAGCTGACAACTGTGAACCGGCGTTCGACACGTCACGGTCCTCGACGTTCACCCATGTCCTGTGTGGCTCGCCGGACTGTCCGACCAATTGCTCCGGCGGCTCCCTCTGTCCGTTTGACAACCGGGGCACGTTTGCAAGGACGTGCTCAAGCTGACGCCGTCGACGGCCGTCGACGACTTCAAGTTCGTCTGCATGGCCGTGGGACCTCCTGCTGACCTGCCGGGGGCCGGGTTCCTCGACCTCACCCGCGACCGCAACTCGCTGCCATCGCGACTCTCGTCGCCGCCGGGTGCCTTCTCCTACTGCCTGCCGTAGTCCCCAAGCTCCTGGGCTTCCTGTCCCTCGGCGACGACGCCACCGTCAGAGATGACAACAACCGAACTGTGCACGCCTCGCTGGTGAGCAACGACGACCCCTTCTACTTCATCGATCTCGTCGGGATGAGCCTCGGCGACGAGGACCTCCAGATCTCGCCGAGAAGCTTCGGCGGCAACTACGGCACCAACCTAGACGTCGGGACCAGCTTCACCACGCTAACACCGGACGCGTACACGCCGCTGCGCGATCCTTCCGGAAGCAAATGGCGCAGTACAACCGCTCTGTGCCGGGGTTCGCCGGCTTCGACACCTGCTTCAACTTCACTGGACTGAATGAGCTCACTCTACCACACGTACGGTTCAAGTTCAGCAACGGCGAGAGCTTGCTCATCGACGGGCACAAGCAGATACTGTACTATGACGACCCCGCCGCCGGTCCGTTCACCATGGCCTGCCTCGCTTTCTCCACCTCGGAATCCGACGGCGGTCCCACCTTGAACTCGGTGATTGGGACGTATACACTGGCGTCCACGGAAGTGGTCTACGACGTGGCCAGAAAAATGGTTGGCTTCATCCCACATAGCTGCTAATCTATATACACCACGTTTGAACTTGTGTTTCAGCTTATTTATTTCCCATTTTCCACTTGGTGTGTAATAGTGTTTACTTTAATCTACTACTGCTTCGAGATGAATAAAGGTTAATTTTCCCTTGTGACAGTGACTCGTGTACGATATGTCCTATACTTCCTGCTTGGATATCATCTGTATGTATGCAACGACTGCTAGTGTACGTGTATCTATGACTTGCCCTTGCCTTGAAATTTCAGTATGACAGACTGATTAACTACGAACTTTGAAAACACACCTAGGAGGCGGTTGGGCCAGCGGGTGCCGGGTCGAGGCCGCGACAGTTCTAACACTAGTTGTTGATGCGGTTGTGGTGACCGGGATCTCCCTGGAGAGGACAAGCAGGGTGAGGTAGCGACGCTGCATGCCCTTCGTAGCTAGTGGCCTTGTGGTGGCGGGTACTCCCCAGTGGGGTGGCTGGTAGGACGAAGCAGGGTTGCACGGTGACGCCCGTGGTTGTAGATGTCGTCGTGGTGACCGAGATCTCCCGGGGGGGGGTGCGCTGGCAGGGCAAGGTTGTGACGCTTCCCTTTGTAGCCGATGTCCTCGTGGTGGTAGTAGATGCGGTGATGATGTAGTTGTCGATGCCATCGTGGTGACCGAGATCTCCCTAGGGTGGCGCCGGCAGGGCAAGGTTCGCGGCGCTTCCCTTCGTAGCCGATCCTCGTGGTGAGCAGGAACTCTAGTGGGGTGGCTGGTGGAGCGAAGCCGCCATGTGCGGTGATGATGTAGTTGCCGATGCCATCGTGGTGGCTGGGATCTTCAAGTTGGGGGCTGGCGGGGGGCGAGGTTGGAGCTTCCCTCCATGGCGGCGGCCCTCACGGTGAGTGGGTACTCCTAGAGGTGGCTGGCGGGATGAGGCCGCCTTGCGTGGTTACGATGTAGTTGCCGATGCCATCATGGTGTCGAGATCTCTCCTGTGGGGGCTGGCAGGCGAGGTTGCGGCGGCTTCCCTCCATAGCCAGCGGCCTCGCGGTGAGCGGGTACTCCTAGTGGGATGAGGCTGCCTTGCACGGTGATCATGATACCTCTAGCACCCCGTGGCGGCATTAGTGACGAAGTCCCCGAGATGTCATTCATGATCCCGTAGCCTCCACCTGGTAGCAACACCATCAGTGTGATGACCACGAGTACCACTCCCTTACGAACTCTCATCTTGCAAATCATTTGTAGGGGATTAGTCAGCCACTCGTATGTTGCTTATATAGAAGGGGCACTACTCCCCCTCGAAAGCTGCTCTTCGCGGTGCTCCTCTTCACTATCATTGGCCTGCTTTTCTCGGCAACACTTATGGCCTCCACCAATGTGCTGTGTGCACGATGCCTCCACCTCTCTACGGTGTGCGTGAAGATGTCAGCTCTCATCCTCATCGAGCTCTTCGTCGTGACCGTCATGACGTGGTTAGGGCACTGGGGCAATCTTGTCGTAGTGCCCTCCATCGTTGTCGTGACAGGCCTAATAACGATCATCTGGCTCTACGTGACCGTTCTTGAGGAGGAGAGGGTAGTTTCTGAGGAGAAGGCCCCTGGTTTAATGGGAAGGGGAGAGGGGGCATATGACCCCCTTTATAGGTACATCATCATAGACGTTTCTGTTTTTATGCCGTGTGAAGCCTCACTCATATCAAAGTTCTAGGCCCTTTATGCCACAAACGTTTTGAAACCTACTCGATCAGCCTATGCAAGCAAGCATTTTGACAAAACAATAAATGAGACAATGGAACCTCCCTTTATGCCACAAACGTTTTGAAACCTACTCAGCCTATGCAAGCAAGCATTTTGACAAAACTATGGATGATATAATGGAACCTCCCTTTATGCCACAAACGTTTTGAAACCTACTCATGCAAGCAAGCATTTTGACAAAACTATGGATGATATAATGGAACCTCACCCTTTCTTCTACATCGTGTTAAATGTCTACTATGTAAGATATCTAGTATGTATGAAGGCCACTTAGAGCAACTACAAGGGAGTTGGTAGAAATAGGTGGCTAAATGTATGATTTAGCCAACCTCTAAAATAATAAAAAAACTAGAAAAAAAAACTCCAACAATCTTTAATTTCTAGTATGGCATGATGAGATGGCTAGTGGCACATGCAAATTATATTTACATGCAAGAACTTCGGAATACATTACTTGCTATTGGACTCTTTTTTCTTCTCAAAATTGAAATCATGCATGATGGACCCAAGTGCTATGATTTAAATAATAGAGGTGTCAACTCATCAAAAGATTTTATTCAAATTAAAACTTGTTGTCTGGGAGACCTTTTTTTTTTTGACAGACTGTCTGGGAGACCTTTGCTAGCTAGTGCACACTTTGGGGTTCAATCTCATTAGATAAATCCTCATAATGAAGGTGGGAGGGTTGCGAAATCACTCGGACAAATGCCGTTGGCTCAAACAACGGTGTAAATTTTCTTTGTTTTACATTTTACAGCCACAGATGTAACATGATTATGGACTATGGAGTTATGCCTTGATTTCATTAGCTATCTCCATTAATTTGATATGTTGAAAAACAATAACATTGAAAATAGGAGCCATTTTTTTTTGTGTGTGTGCAAGTGTATGTATCATCGTTTCTTTAATGGTGAAGGGATTTCTCTAATGCAAACAACACCCGCCGCCGTAGCCTGTATAGCTGCGCATGCCGCCGCCAACACCACGCCCTCGCCGCCGCCAAGTCCCACGCCCCGCTCCTCAAGTCGGCGCCTCCTCCCCACGCCCCGGAACCAGCTCCTCACCGCGTACTCGCCACCGGCTCCGGCTCCGGTCTCGCCGCCGCCGCGGGGTGTTCGGCGAGATCCCCTGCCCGGCGGTCTCTGGAACTCCCCTCCTCGCCGCAAGACGTCGCCCGCCGGTGCGCACGGGACGCATGGCGCTCCGGCCATGCACGCAGCTGGGGCTCGCCGCCAGCACCTTCGCCCTCGGCTCTGCTCTCCGCTCAGCGGCGCGGCGCGCCCGGGCTTCGGTGCCCGGCTGCGGTCGTTATTTGTCCGTGTGGCTCGCTGATAACGTCTTCTCTGCTAGCGTTGCCGTTCTATGCGCGAAATGTGGCGCTTGAGCGATGCTCGCCGAGTGTTCGATGGAATGCCGGTCACGGAATACCGTTTCTTGAACGCTCATTGCTGGATATTCAGACTCTCGGAAGTTTGAAGAAGCGGTGGAGCTGTTTCTTCAGATGAAGAGGGTGGGGTTGGTCCCGTGATGATGCGACATTTGCTGCGTTGCTAGCTTCTGATTGAGGGCCCAAAGGTGGTACTCCTTGATGCGGCGCATTTGCATGGGAAGATTGCGAAGTATGGTTCGGCGTTGGGGTTGGTAGTGCTGAATGCACGGCAATCACTGCGTACTCACGCGTGTGGCATGCTTGCGGAGACTCTAGAAGGATCTTTGATGGAATTGAGTAGGGATTTGATATCATGGAATTCAATGATTGGGGCCTATGCTTACCATGGGATGGGACGATGAGGCGATGAGATTCTTCGTCGAGAATGATGCGGGAGAGTGGAGTCCGGCGACATGTATAGTTTTACAAGTGTCATAAGTGTTTGTTCAGAACATGGGTGTGATGACCGGCAAGGAGATCAATTCATAGTTTGGTGATCAAGATTGGGTTGGAAGGAGTCACACATGTTTGCAACGCTGTGATCACTATGTACACTAGGTTTCTTGAGTCTTGCATGATGGGCCGATGCATATAAGTGCTTTAGTTCTTTGTTTTTAAGGATGCAGTCTCACGGAACTCTATGTTAACTGGATATTCACATCATGGTTTGAGTTCGATGCTTTGAGATTCTTGGGATGCATGCGGCGAGAGAATATTACAACAGATGAGTTTGCACTCTCTGCTGCTCACGAGGTCTTGCTCAAACCTTGCTGTACTTCGGCTAGGTAGACAAGTACACAGTTTAGTCATCCAATATGGTTTTGCTTCCAATGACTTTGTTTCAAGCTCACTGATCTTCATGTATTCTAAGTGTGGAATGCTTGGTGATGCAAAAAAAGTCTTTTGAAGAGGCCAATAAGGGTAGCTCGGTGCCTTGGAACTCTATGATGTTTGGTTATGCGCAACATGGCCATGCACGGTTGTGACCAACCTCTTCAATGAGATGTTGGACCTTAAGGTTCCTTTGGATCATGTTACCTTTGTTGCCCACGATTACCGCTTCTGCAGCCATGGTGGTCTTGTAGATGAAGGGTCAGAAATTCTCAATACAATGGAAACTAGATATAAGATTCCTCTGCGAATGGAGCACTATGCATGTGGAGTTGATCTATATGGGGGAGGGCTGGGCAGCTTGACAAAGCAAAAAGAGCTTATTGAGTCTATGCCATTTCAGCCGGATGCCATGGTGTGGATGACCCTTTTAGGTGCTTGCAGAATCCATGGGAATATGGAACTAGCAAGTGATGTGGCAAGCCATTTATTTGTGGCAGAACCTCGGCAGCACTCCACCTATGTTCTTCTCTCCAGCATGTATTCTGGTCTTGGTATGTGGAGTGACAGAGCAACAGTGCAGAAGGTAATGAAGAATAGAGGATTAAGCAAAGTTCTGGATGGAGCTGGATCGAGGTGAAAAAATGAGGTGCATTCTTTTAATGCAGATGATAAGGTCACACCCAAGGATGGATGAAATCTTTGATATGTTAAGAATGCTGCTTTAGGCTGCACAGGAGGCTTTGCTCTCCTGGAGATGAAGAGATTCTCATGACAATATCCAGTGATACATGACCTGCAACCTTTTGCTTTGTACATTTCTTTCTTAGCTGTAGACAGCTAGTGTTATCCATTGTTTCTCTAGGTGTTATTTAGCAAAGATATGGCAATTATAGAGTCTCTTAAAGTTAATGCAGTAACATTTATTTGATTCAACTTTTGTGCTTCTGATTTCCACCTAGCAGATCCAAATAGTTGTAAGGGCTTCCCTCTTAATGACACACATACTAAGCATGTTCAAGAAAAAAAAAAAAAAGTTGTAGGGGCTTAAATTTACAGTTTCTAGGAAACTTTCAAGTTAGTGATGCAGCTTAGCTATCATGTTGAAGGCCTATGCAATTTACTCCCTTTATATATTTACGAGGAGAATAGTTATAGTCTTTGTTTCTTTTTCTGAGTACTTATTCATAATTAAACTTTTCACATACTGCTTGCTTCTTGTTCTAGGCAAAGGATACATATAGAGATTGTCATGAGCATCTTCAATGTGTTGTCAAATGGCTCTAAGTGTTCTGCCACCACAAAAGCTTTTATAGACATGGAGATCAAGCAGTTTGGTCTATGAAAGGAATGTTAGCGGCAGAACTAATGGCGTGCATCGAACTAATCCAAACCTCTAATTATATTTCTAGTTGGGTTTTCATTTTCATGAGTTCACCAAGTGTGGGGTTTGCACCATATAGTACTTTTCCAATAATGTAAGGAGACTCGAATATGCTGACTTGGAGTCAAAGGTACACAAAGTCTACACCGGTTTGATGGCATATATACTAGGGCTGATCCTTTCTTTAATAAAGATTATTAAGTCATGGCACGGTAGTGGCAAATCTTTAACCATGATTAGAGAGCACTTAACTTGCAAGTCCATTTAGCAACGCAACTAGTTAAAAAAAGCACACGCCACCATTGTCTTGCCTGCAATGCAAACATTTCACTTGGAGTTCGGGTAAACACTAGCTGTCCCTTCCAACAAGTGCGTCACCTTTCTGACATCACTGCTGTTCTTGCTTGCAGATTAATTGCAGATCCAGATCACGGTGGTTGAGGCAAACATGTGTGAAGAATATTTGCAGCTTAGGCTAATCAGCTTTTGAGGATTCTGAAAGAATATTAATATACCAGCGTATCATCACGTACTGGCACAGCCAATCCCTGACTGGGTCATCACCTCCCCACGAGAGAGAACTCCTGGATGATCACGCACACTCCTTGGCCTGGATGATCCCTGACTGGGTCATCACCTCCCCAGGATAGACAAGTGAACTCCTTGGTTGGATGATCACGCACACGTGCAGGTGCAGAATCAGTCGATCAGATGGACCTCATCGATCTCGATCTGAATTATTGCTGATCACAGACGACGAACCTCAGCTCACTACAAGCATCCGAGGAAGGAAGAAATGGATCACTACATGACCTGCAGTTTAACCTGACCGTGAAATTCTGCAACCAGATGGCCGCAGGGTGCGCTTCTGGCATGACAGCTGGCTTGATGGTGAGGCTCCAAAATTCCTAGCACCAAACCAGTTCGGCCAAATCAGATTCAAGAACACGACAGTAGAGGCGGAGCTTCACAATAATGCCTGGATTGCCGCCCTAAGAGGACGGGTCACTACTGCGTCGCAGGTGGAGGAGTTTGTCTCGCTATGGATCAGGATACAGCAAGTCCACCTAACACCAGGCACTCCCGACAACATCATTTGGAAATGGACAACAAGTGGAACCTACTCCACTCGGTCGGCGTATAGGGCCCAATTCTATGGTTCCTACAAAACTTTCAAAGCTGACCTCATATGGTAGGCGCACGCTGAAAACAAATGCAAGGTATTCGCTTGGATCTTGGCACGGGAGAAAATCCTCACAGCAGACAACCTGCAAAAGAGAGGCTGGCCGCATCAAGACCATTGTGCCTTGTGCAATGGACCTCTTGAAACACCCCTACATTTGGCCTTACTGTGCCCGTTCACCAAAGTTGTGTGGAACCATATCCTTCAGTGGGAGCATTTCGATGCATCCTAAGTATTGTCGGCCAGCGATCCAGCACATTTCGTTTCGTGGTGGGAAGAGGCGCAATCAAGGATAGCCAAGAATGAAAGGAAGCGTTTCAACGGAATGGTCATCTATGCCGTCTGAAATATATGGAAAGAGAGAAACAGTAGAATATTTTCAAACAAATTTGAGTCGCCGCTGCAGGTCACCGGCCAAAGAGGATATCGCGCAAAGGAGGAGGGCTCACTCTTGGGACGTGTAAAAATTTTTTTTTTCCCGGTTTGCTAACCACGGCTTCACCGGAGCCAAATTTAACTCTCTCCTGCACATAAAACTCTCTTTCCTATCTTAATGAAAGGCAGAGCTCCTGCCATTACTTTAAAAAAAAAAAAAAGAAATTCTGCAACCAGCTGGTCTTGTCCTGAATCCTGATTCCTTTGTCTGCATCCTCTGCAGCAGCAGCATCTCATGACTCCTGACCTGCTTTGATCGGACACGGATGGACTTGTTACTGACCAGACAAGATGATGAGG
This sequence comes from Hyparrhenia diplandra, assembly GCA_015847255.1. Lineage (NCBI taxonomy): Eukaryota > Viridiplantae > Streptophyta > Magnoliopsida > Poales > Poaceae > Hyparrhenia > Hyparrhenia diplandra. The sequence continues at coordinate 22,522 of JADLZK010001758.1, forward strand.
ATTAGGCTCGGATGCGGGATTGCGTGTCAACACTAACCATGCAATGGTCAGGAAGTGCAGGCAATCATCGGCCGGTGGCTAAGCGATCAGTTTCTGTCCATGTCTCAAGCACCACTCGTTACTCCCTTCGTCTAAAAAAGATACAATTCTACTCTCTACTACATTGTACCAAGCAAATCTATATTTACTTTGACCAGAGATATAAAAATAATAGAGTAAAATGCGCTAGGGGTCCTTAAACTTTTACCCGCCGCTCGTTTAGGTCCATGAACTTTTGTTTTGCTCATCTGGGTCCATGAGCTTTTTCCCACCGCTCATCTGGGTCTAAAACCGTTAAAACTACCGTGCAGGCGGTTTTGGACGGCGGGTTTGCTACAGTAACCCCGGTTTCTGATGTGACCATTTCAGCTTCAGTATATACTGCTACTTGGCGAAGTTTGCATTCCAACTCGCTTCTGTTGCTGACGAAAGTTGCATGGCTCTTAGTTTGCCGCTGCATGCACACATGGAGGAAGAACCCAAATCCAAACAGAACCAACGGGGACAGAAACATCAGCCTCAGCTGATTCAGCACCACGGCTCCTGGAAGGTGACCTATTGAGCTGCCACCTGTCCACCGCTCCATTTTTAATTCTCTGCCAAATTCCATAGGAACTCAAGTTTTTAAAAAAATTAGAAACATAGGAACTCAAGTTCACTACGTGCACTTAATTATGGGGAAAAAACATAATCTTATGATCTTGTCGGCCATGGAAACTTCTTTTTTGAAACGAGCCGGGCAGTCGGCCTCACAATTGGAGTGCCCAACCAAACGAGCTAACGCTTGAAAAAGATTTTTCCTTTTTGTTGGAAAAACCTGGCCATATAAATTTAGAGACTGACTAAATTCAACCAACGGCACGCCGACGAACTTCCTGATAGCATCTAGTGCCGGCCATTGTTGGTTGTTGCTCCACCGGCCATTGTTGCCGCGTGCCACCGTGCTAGGCTCCAACCGCTGCAATGGGCGATGACTGCCGCCGGTCGCCGCTGCCGCCCAGTCACTCCATTCTTGTCTCAACCTTGCTTGGCGGTGGCAGTCGATCACGACTTGACCTGTGCTTTGTATGTCATGCCATGGGAGCTCTTCAATCATCAATAGGTCAAAAAAAAAAAAAGCTATAGGGACCTGACCTTGACTTTATCTCTTGATAAAAAGATGAAGGCCGGTCCAAGATTAATTGTGAGCCAAATAGATAGACTTGTTTTGACCTCTGAATCCTCATCCAAGAAAGAATGCAATTTCAGTACGTTTTTTCCTAGACACATAAGCTTGTTTTCATTTGTTGGATGGCATGAGCTATTTTGGCTTTATTCGTGCCTCCAAATAATTTCACTAAGTTTGCATTCTCTCCCAGTTCCAGGGTCACCTGCATCATTTGTTCTCTTCTCGATAAGGTATTATACCAAGCTAAAACTGTATCTTTTCGCTGGACGAAGGAGGGTATATTTCAAGCGCATCATGCTTGTTGGTTATGTGCCTTTTACATCGAGTGCTGGTGATGGAGACCATCCACAGCTGTAAATAGATCCAATTGCCACTCCATGATCGAGTTACGCACGTCTCATCCACTGCAGCTATCTGCAAGACGAATGGAGCTCCATCTGCTGCCTCTGAGAGGGACGACTGAGCTTTCAGGTGCTTGCTTGCTGCACCTGGCTGAACGTCTGAACCGCTCAAATTCCCCCAGCACGACAGTCGACGGCAGGGTTGGATCGGAGTTCCTCCTCCATCTCCATGGGTGTTGCATGTCGTCGTCTGCCGTCCAGTTCAAGGTGGCCTTCGTTCGTCCCCATAGTCGACCGCGCCGGCCACCATGGTCCCGAAAGCAACCATTTTTAATCTCTGCCTGGACGACTGACTGTGACTCACCTAACCAAACAAACGAAAGCAATGTGGTGGCCTGTGCTGCATGTGCGTCACCTTCCTGACCTCACTGCTTTGCTTGCTTTGCAGGTTGCAGATGTAGATCAGATCACAGTGGTTGAGGCAAACATGTGTGAAGATCTTTGCAGCTTAAACTAATCAGTTTTGAGGATTCTCCTAGTATAGAATATTAATATACCGTATAGCTGCACTGGCACAACAAATCCCTGACTGGGTCATCACCTCCCCACGGGAGAGAACTCCTAGGATGATCACGTACCAGATGGACCTCAGCTCGATCTGAATTATTGCTGATCCTTATTTCATAATAGATCCGTACACTCGGATTGACTTCATTATATAACTGCTCCAGTGAATAACTAAAAAAGTATAGAAGGACGGTAGATAGTAAAGAAAAGGACTCATCATATTATCTATCTTTAAAAGATTCGATAAAAAGACAATTGGCGCGTCTCATTGTATGTCATGTCCGGAAAGAGGACTTAGTGGTTATTCGTTCACCTGAAAGTGAAATTCTGTAACCACATCGTCAGAATCCACAGCTGTTTTGGCTATCATTGAGGGGGAGTGTGGATCCAGAAACAAAAGTTAAGGAGATGTCACATTATATGTCACATTGGGTGTTCGGATACTAATCATAAAACTAATTACAAAAGCCGTGACTAATTCGTGAGACGAAACCATTAAGTCTAACCAATCCATTATTAGCACATGTTTACTGTATCATCACATTGTCAAATTATAGCTAATTAGGCTTAATAGATTTATCGCACAAACTAGTCTCAATCTATACAATTAGTTTTGTAATTAGTCTATGTTTAATACTCCAAATTAGTCTCAAACATCCTGACTGGGTCATCACCTCCCTACGGGAGAGAGCTCCTAGGATGATCATGTACCAGATGGACCTCAACTCGATCTGAATTATTGCTGACATATGATGAACCTTAGCTCACTACAAGCAGCCTTAGAAAGAAATGGAACACCACATGACCGCCAATCTAAATATTCCTACCTAATATATCAGGACGGTCTTATTAATAATTATAATGAGTTATATCTTAGAATTTGGAATCGAATCAAAAAATATATATTATGCTCACTCAAGGAAAGTAGATGTAGATAGGGGCTTGTACCCCGAAAAAAATACACCAGCTTCTTAAATTAAAACGTAAATAAAAGATTTTTTTGTTATGTCGGGAAATATTTTTTCAGAATAATCAATGTTCGTTAGGCACCTAATCCTTATTTCATAATAGATCCGAACACTTGCCTCAGATTGACTTCAATATATAGTGTTGTAGTGAATAACTAAAAAAAATATAGAAGGACGGTAGATAGTAAAGTAAAGCACTCATCATAATATCTATCTTTAAAAGATTCGATAAAAAGACAGTTGGCGCGTCTCTTTGTATGTCTTGTCCGGAAAGAGGAGGACTTAGTGATTATTCGTTCACCTGAAAGTGAAATTCTGTAACCACATCGTCAGAATCCACAGCGGTTCTGGCTACTATTGAGGGGGAGTGTGGATCCGAAACAAAAGTTTAGGAGATGTCACATCAGGTGTCACATTGTGTGTCACGTTGGGTGTTCAATCGGATACTAATCATAAAACTAATTACAACAGTCGTGACTAATTCGTGAGACGAATCCATTAAGTCTAATCAATCCATCATTAGCACATGTTTACTGTACCACCACATTGTCAAATTATAGACTAATTAGATTTATCGCACAAACCTCGGCTCACTACAAGCAACCCAGGAAAAAAAAAAGGATCACTGCATGACCTTCAGTTTAACCTGAAAGTGAAACTGTGTAAGCACATCATCAGAATCCGCGGCTGGGGTGGCTACCATTGAGATTCTCTAAGCTTTTGATGATCACAGTCACAGCTGGTTTTGTCCTGTCGCCTGATTCCTTTGTCTGCATCCTCTACAGCAGCAGCATCTCCTGACTCCTGACCTGCTGTGATCGGTCATGGATCGACTTGTTACTGACAGACAAGATGAGGGGGATTAGCAAGTGCAAGCAATTATCGGCCGGCGGTTAAGCAATCAGTTTGTGTCCATGTCTCAAGCACCACTCGGGTACTCCTTTCGTCCAAAAAGATACCGATAGACTACAAGACCCGAAGAAGAAAGATGGAAGACGACTCCGAGCCTCCCCCCGACCTTCCTTCCACGCCATTGAAATCCCCCAGATCCGCTCCATCCTCTACCTCTCCCATCCAACCAGCACCCGATCCGGACTCCTCTCCACCTGATCTATCTGCTGATGGGTCGTCCACTGGTGGAGCGCAGATCCCGGCGGCGCCGTCGGCTTCTCCGGCACTGTCCCCATCTGACGAAGAGGAGCTGGTAGACTGGGATGACGACGACGACGACGCGGATGAAGGGGACGACGACGACGACGCGGATGGGGGGAGGTGCTGCTCGCGGACAACGCGCCTTCCTCCAAAGCTCCAACGTCGGCGGGCCTAGAAGCTGGGCACGCCGTGCCCCCGTCCAGGGCATCTTCGACTCCTAGTCCTGGAGTTGCCGCACCTGCTCTGGTCCACGCTGCCCCTGGCCGTGGAGATCGCCTGAAATCCATCTTGGTACAGCCGTTGCCGGGCAACCAAATCCTATCAGACCGGGCTGATAACACGCCTGAGGACGTTCAGCATTCTCCGAGATGGCAGGCCGCGAAGACGAGGCGCAGGAAGCGCAACGTGGCCATCCCTCCCCAAGCAGCCATGGCCAGGCAGGACAAGACAAGGAACGCGGCCCGGGAGGCCTTCAAGAAGAGGCTCGCTGGCCGCTGCTACCGCTGCTTCGCCCCGGACCATCTCCTTGCCCAGTGCCGTGAACCGGTTCGCTGCTGGCAGTGCAAGGGGGTGGGGCACTTCGCTCGCCACTGCTCTGCTCGTCGGAACGCAATCTCCGCCAGCCTCCGCTCGAGGATCATCTTCCCCCCTGACACCATACACAGCCGCATCTCCTTCCCTCCGCTAACCCACAGCCCGCCGTCGCTTCAACCGCCATCCATCCAAAGCTCAATGCAGCAAATGCCCAACCACCAAGCGCCACAGCAGCCGCCCATCCATAGCTCACTGCAGCCGACGGCCAACCACGAAGTACTGCAGCGCCCAGCACCTGGCCGCATCAACATTGTGTCCACGGAAGGGATACTGCACGAGGTGAACAGGTTGCGCACACAAGCAGTGGTGATCTCAGCTCCACACGAGAGCTACCACGCCACTGCCCGAGAGGTGGCCTATGCGCTTCAGGGGCAACTGCGCGTTCCAAGGCACAACGTCAAGGTGATCTGCTACGGGTCAGGTCTCTTCCTTGCTGAGTTTGGGAGCCAGGCCGGACGCGACTGTGCGGTGATGAAGAAGCTCGTGGAGATTGGTGGTGTGGCCTACCCCATCACCCCTTGGGTTGGTCAAGCCATGGTGATCAACGGCATTCTGGTCCAGCTGTTGGGCCATGAAGATTGGAGTGCATTCTCGCCTGGTTCGTGCTTATCCAACCATGGCAGCTCTGGGCCACGCTTTGTCCCTTTCAACTGGGCACAGGGCGCTCTGGTTGGCTGCCGCTTGAACGACCACCACGACGACGACAGCGGGAGGCGGACAACCAGGGAGGAGCCACGACAGCGCTTCTCTCAACGCTCTGTGAGCCTGCGTCCGCTCGCCACCGACATACCGCCAGGCCCTGTTGGGCGAGGCTGAGGACAGTGAACTGGGGCACGGGCGCACGATGAGTCGCACGCCATCGCGGTCTGGAAAGGAGTGCGACACCCTCGCCCACATATCTGATGAGTGGGAACGATGCCGTTCACGGTCACCGTCGCGATACTCTAGCCGCAACAATATGGCGTCACAGCAACAGCTCTACCATGATCCGCTGGTAGAAGAAATGGTGGCACGCGAGCCACAACAGGAGGACCGGGCCTTTGATCCCATGATCCAGGAGTCGCAGGAGCCGAGGCCGTTGTCTTATCAGCTGCCATCAACCTATGATGGCGCAGACAAAGTGGAGACTCCGGTGCGCAGCCCGGTCTCTAGCTCGCTTGTGACTGGGATCGTGTCTGGGCAGGCAGTGGGCGAGGTGTTCGACGGTTCCGCTCAGCAGCCTATGGATACAGTGGACATTTTGACCAGGTCAGGTATGATTGTGGAGCAGTTTGACGGTGCTGCAAGGTCTGAAGATGCAAGAGAGCAGACCAAGGCACTTGGAGAGGTGGAGGAGGAGGAGACTGCAGATGACGGACCGGCTGGTTGTGCTGCCTTTTGCAAGAGTTTTTTCAAGGAGGCAGCACCACCGTTGCTCCCAAGGCCCCAAACCTTGCCTCGACGGGGTGGACGAGGCCGTAAGAGGCTCATGGTGGCTACCCGTTCCAGTTTGAGACAGGCTGCTCGTCCGTCGTCGGTGCCTGTAGCACAGAGGGCCCAACAAAAGCTGATGCGTGAGCTGCAATTCATGGAGGCTCCAACGGTTCCGCCAGATGTGGCGGCCACAGAGTACCTCGACTCTTATGGACAAAATTTGTCTGATGAGGCCGTGGACAAGATCAGGAAGGCAGCACGCTTAGGAAACAAGAAGTTGGCCCAGGCCTTGGCAGCGATGGCAGCAGAGATGGGCGCTCCGGAGATGGAGGTTCCATGAACATGTTAGCGTTTTAATGTGTTTAGGGCCCCAAAGGTTTGTTCTAATAATGTGAGAAATTAGCATAGTTGTCTCATATCTCTCATATGGCGGTCTGCAATATGAGATAGCGCCTCTCGCATGTAAGATTGCAACTCTATTTCCTCGCTTATTAATATAACGCCGGCCTGCCGGATCTTTCAAAAAAAAAAACCTTCTACCAAGTGAATCTATGTTTACTTTAACCACATATATAAATAAATAAATAAATAAATAAATGTTATTTATGATACCAAATAATTATAATCAGATTTAGCATGAAAGTATTTTATAGTATATACATGTAGAATCATAAATGTTAATAGTATTTCTACAAATTTAAGAAAATTTGACTCAATTCGAATCTACAATTTTATTTTTCCTCGGACGGATGGTGGTATATATCCAGTATCCTTTCTCTGAATTGCTCCTCTGTCCTGAGTACCAGACAGGAGATGAGCGAGAGGCTTAAAATTCCTTTTCTTTTATCTGTGCTGCTTCTAGTAGTCTCTGAATATATGGTCGGTGTGCCTGAATGCCTGATGAGTCAAGGAACGGTACGCCGACGAACTTTGTGACAGCAACTAGTGCCGGCCATTGGTTCTTGCTCCACCGGCTTCTCACTCTGATCGAGCTCGTCTTCTTCCTCCTCGTCGTCCAGAAGAGACCCGTTCCGTTGAATCAGCAGAGCCATGATGAACCTTTGCTACTGCTAGAGGCCAGCAGTGGATGGGCATATATGCATGGGGAAGGCTCCATTCTTGTCTGAAGCTTGCTTGGCGGTGGCAGTCGCGACTTGACCTGTGGCTTGTCTATCAGGTCAGATGCTTGCCATGGGAGATGGGAGCTTGAACTCATCACCAAGAAAAAAAAAAACGCCATGGGAGGGGCTTGAATTCGTCTCCTCTGATCGTAGATCGCTTTGAGAGCTACAGTTTTGGTATAAATTGTATCTTAATTTGACAAAATATAAAAAAGATATTAATTTTCTAATGCGACGAATAGAGGTAAACGATTATTGTGGTGCTGAACTTTATTTAATTTTTTTGAGCACCTTAATATTGTCAAATGAAAACTCAAAACTAGAAAATTGTAGATATTTTCAAGAGCTACAAATTTTATATAAAAATATTTTTCATCCGACGTCGGATCGAAGAGTTATGAATACTGTCACGCCAGGGAGTGGCGCGACAAGCTTTTCCATGTTGGAAAGGGCGTCGAATGCGCCGTATCTTGCAGCGCCAATGCATGTGGTGCCACAATGTTATTTTGTCGCGCCAAATGAGCTGGCGACCAAAAAAGGGTTATTTGATGCAAAAAAAGCCTTACGGGCGGTTAATTTTAAAATATTTATTAAAAAGGACTAAAATATATATAAAAAAATCCTCTTGATGGTTGAATAAATTATAATCCAAATAAACTCAGAAGAAGTATGCTTGTCGTTTGTACTATCTTTACACGTCGATTGCTGGTGATGGAGACCATCCATCCACAGCTGTAAATAGATCCAATGCATGATCATCAAGTTACGTACGGCTCATCCATTGCTGCTGCAAGATGAATGGAGCTCCATCTGCCTCAGGCTCTGTGAGGTTCAGAGCTAACCTAGACTGAGCTTTCAGGTGCTTGCTTGCTGCACCTGCCTCAACGTCTGGCCGGACCGCTCAAATTCCCCAGCACGACTGTCAAAAAAGCAACATGTGTCGTCTCCTTTTAGTTTGTTTTTAGTAAGTTACCCCTGTTATCATAAAACAAGATAAATATCTTGATTTTAAGCGGTAATTTTAGCTTGCATATATATATACTATATAACAACTTGTTTAAAGGAATGAAAATTGATTAATTATGTGTTTATACATTGACTGCACTATGAAAGGTCCTTATCTAGGTTCTAGGGCTCCACTTAACAACTGCATGAATGCAATATTAGCCACTAATTCATTCCATTTAAATGCCCCCCACACACACACACAGTAAGCTCTTCTGAAGGAAATGTTGAGGGGGTGATATTGTTCTTTGAGAGCGAAGTTTTTCGAACCATTTATCCTTGAAAACTTTGGTTTGACTATCATTGTGAATGTCAAAAAACGGAGAGATAAAGAAAACAGTCTTTTTTTGCCTCCATAAGGCATGGCGAAAAGTGAGAATCTCCCGATTTCCAATGAACTTCACCAAAATGGTTGATCCGAGCTTGACATCTCCTTATGCAAGCTGAACATTACTACCTTTACACATGGACTGTTGGTGATGGAGACCACCATCCAGAGCTGTAAATAGATCCAATGCCAATGCAAGATCGAGTTACGTACGTCTCATCCACTGCTGCTGCAAGACGAATGAATGAAGAGAGCTGAGCTTTCAGGTGCTTTGTTTGCCGCACCGGCCTCAACGTCTGAACCGCTCAAATTCATTCCCATGGCACGAGAGGGGTTCCTCCATGGTCCCGAAAGCAACCATGTTTTATCTCTGCCGTGGCGACTGATTGTGACTCACCTAACCAACCAAACTTTGCAGAGGAAGGAGAAGAAGAAAGAGGAGCTTCAGGAACAAACACGTGGTGAATTGAGGAGCCACACCACAACACAGATAAACAAGATATCATCTTGCACGGATTAGCACAAAAACAAATCCATCAGGCATGGTGGATGATGCAGAGGTTGGAGAAGACGAGTGAGAGAGCAAATCAGCTCAGGAGACCTCAGCTGATTCAATCAGGAGGAGGAGGGAGCAGGGGACCTCGCTAGCTCATGAGCTGCCACTTGTCCTTCTCCGATCTCCACCCCATCACCCCCATGCCCCACCATCCCAAAAAATTTTCCTGCCAAATTCCACACGAGCTCTGGAGAGATCCGTCTGGCCGGCCGGCTCCACGAGCACGAAGCAAAACTCACTCCTCTCTCTCTCTCTCTGAACGTACCCACACCGATCGGGCCGGCCAAGAACACGGAGGGAGGGAGGGACCAGCAGGTCGTTGCAGACATTTCATCCTCAATCCCCAATCACAATCCCAATTCACTCACTGCGTCCGTCCATGGTCCATCCATCCATCACCCATGGCCATGCGGCCATCATAGCATAGGGTCGGGTAGGGTACCTCCTCTCCTCATCGTACTCGATCACTGCCCACTGCCCACCTCCCATGGCGTCGTCGTCGTCCCTTCACAGGCTCCACAACTCCAGGCGCAATGCGGCCTCCACCACCATCGCCAGCGCCGCCTTCCTTCTCCTCCTCCTCCTCCTCCTCCTCGCCACCATCGCCACCCGTCGCGATGACCACGCCCACGCCCACACCACCCTCAGCACGTTCATCTCCTTCTCCGGCGCTGCTTCTCCCACAGACGACCGGAGCTGCGAGGCGGAGCTACGTGCTTTACCGGACGCATCATCTCGATGCCGCTACCTCTCGTCGCCGTCACACCGTCCATGCGCGCCGCGCGGGTACGTGCACTACCTGCGCGTCTTCTACTGCTTCTTCGGCGGTGCGCCGTGGCTGGGCGCCGTCGCGCTGGGCCTCTGGCTGCTCCTCCTCTTCTACCTCCTCGGCGACACCGCGTCCCGGTACTTCTGCGCCGCGCTCGAGGGGCCTCTCCGCCGCGCTACGGCTCCCGCCGGCCATCGCGGGCGTCACGCTCCTCTCGCTTGGGAACGGCGCGCCTGACGTGCTCTCCAGCGTCGTCGCCTTCGCGTCGGCCACCGGTGGCGACGACGGTGGGGTCGATGGTAGCGACGCCGGGGACGTCGGGCTCAGTAGCGTCCTCGGTGGCGCGCTGTTCGTGTCCACCGTTGTCGCCGGCGTCGTCGCCATCGTTGCCGGGGACGAGGTGGAGACGACGACGACGACGCCGTCACGATCGAGCGGCCTGGGTTCGTGCGCGACGTCTGTTTTCTTCTCGTCGCGCTTGGATACCTCCTCGCCGTCATGATCACCGGCACCGTCACCGTCTGGGCCGCCGCGTCGTTCCTCTCCCTCTACGCCGCCTACGTCCTCCTCGTCTGGACGTCGCACTGTTGCGCGTCCGCCACGGCCGATGATGACGCCGACCTGGCCGAGGACGGCAGGACGAAGCCCGTCGTCGACGCGCGTCCCGACCTCGCCGCGCCTCTCCTCCTCGACGCCGCCGCCGCCGCTGCCGACGACGACGGCGAGGCAGCTCCCGCGCTCCCCATCTCATCCAAGCACACCGATCCCTCACCTCCACGTCAGAGCCTCACACGCTGCGCCCTCGACGCGCTGCAATGGCCGCTGTACCTGCCGCGTCGTCTAACGATCCCGGACATCGCGGCGCACCGTTGGTCGAAGCTCTACGCGGTGTCATCGTCCTTCCTCGCTCCAATCCTCCTCGCAGCGATCTCCTCCCCATCCAGCAAGGCCATGATCCTCTCCGGCGCGGTGACAGGAACCATCCTAGCAACGGCGGCCTTCCGCAGCACGTCCTCCTCGTCCCCACCCACCGGCCGTTGCCGTCGGCTCCCATGGCTATGCGGCGGGTTCCTGATGTCGGTTCTCTGGTCATACATGCTAGCACGCGAGCTGGTGGCGCTGCTGGTATCGCTGGGTCTCGTCGCCGGCGTGCGGGCGAGCGTGCTCGGCGCGACGGTGCTGGCGTGGGGGAACTCGCTGGGGACCTGGTGTCCGACGTGGCCATGGCCGTGCACGGCGGGCCGGGTGGAGCCCAGACGGCCGTGTCGGGCTGTTACGCGGGCCCGGCGTTCAACACGGTCGTGGGCCTGGGCCTGTCGCTCACGCTGGCGGCTGGGGCGGTTCCCGCGCCCGTACGTGATCCCGGCGGACGCGTCGGCGTACCAGGCGGTCGGATTCCTTGCGGCGGGGCTAGTGTGGGCGGGAGTGGTGCTACCCGTGAGAGGGATGCGGTTGGATAGAGTGCTTGGGGTGGGGTTGCTGATCGTCTACCTTGGATTCCTTGGAGTCAGGCTTGGATCCATGTCTCTCGGAACAGCAATCGGCTAGCTAATGATGATCAATCCTTTTTTTTTTTTTTTTTTTTTTTTTTTTTTGGGATCCATGCATGGATGATATTATTGGGTGGGGTGATGGATGGTCAGCCATGTTAATTGGAATGTCAATTCTTGAGAGATATATACCTACATGTATGTATAGTTAATAGTTCCATACATATATGTGAAGAAGACAGCCTCTCTTTCAAACCAAATGTACATACCATTTTAGTGTTGACGAGAACCATTTCAGCTAGATTTCTAGAATGGTGCCTGTCCAACCAATTTCAAGTCTCTGAGTTACCATGCATGTGTGTGTGTTTTGCTAATTATGCTTTCAAGTTTGAATGGTGTAGGTTACATGCATTTGAATCTTGGTTGTGCACACTTAGGCCCCGTTTGGCAGGGCTTTTCCGGCAGCTTCAGGAGCTGTTTGGAGCCGTTTTGTGCCAAACAGGGTAAAATAAAACGGCTCCACCAATGAAGCCCCTAAAAACGTGCTCTCACAGATCTTTGGGTCGAAGAAGCAAAAAAATAGTAGCTTCTCCCGGTTCCACCTCATCCTATGTGACATTATGTGAGAGCATGTGTTAAAGAAGAAGCTGTTTTTTTGCCAAACGGTTTATGAAAACGGCAAATTTCTCCGTGATAGAGCCTGTTCATAGAGCTAAAGCACCATAAAACGAATTCACGGGTGAAGTGGAGCTGTGCCAAACGGGGCCTTAACTTTTATTCCGACTGCTGCATATGCAACATGCATGCACCGGTCGATTGGTAGGTTGCACGGGCATAACCCGGCAGTGAGTGCATTATTGGTGTACCTCGAGTCCCTGTCACCACATGTATATATGGCTTGTAGCTGCTCCATCTTTTTGTGAAGGACAGCTACAAGAAGCTTGCAGATAGCGCCACGCCATTATTGTGCTCTCGAAATCTCGATACATGCATAACGAGTAGAAATCATATATTCTCGGGCCGATTCGAGAAAACAACTCGAGACGGCCGGGGATCGATCGTTTCATTTTAACAGTTCTAAGTGAAACAAGATCGTTTCAATCAAAAGAAATCAGTGTAATTAATTATGCTGCGTTAGACATCGTGTTCGATAGTTGATGCACCCAACTATTAAAAGCACACGAGATCAGTTATGTGTGTATATAACCGTATAATGTGGTTTTGTCAGCTGTACGTACGTGAAGGAGAGGGTTGACACATAGTGTGTGTATAGGTATTTTCTCATCTTCCTATATTGATTGTTTATAAAAATCTTGGATCCCCATTTAGGTTGGGCTTCATCTTCTCTATCTAACTCACTCTTCCCTTTTTTGCGCATGGGGAAATCGAGCTTTTCCAACGTGGGGCTAGCTAGTAGTGTTTAGTCCTGTACGTGACTCCACCGCCACTCCCTCCTCGGGAGAGACTCCGCCACCGCCGCAGCCTCATTGCTGGTGGTGTGGAGGAGCAAGGTCCGTCCTTTTAGCAGATTTGTTGTTTTTCTTAGGTTTTTCCTTTTTTTATTTTCGTTTTCTCCATAATAATTTGGGCTAGGTTTTGGTTCGCCATTTTGATGTATTCTATCTGGCTTCCTGTTTCATACTGGATCATTGGTGGATGTGTCTCTGACTTTGGCGATGACATGTTCTTGAGATCGAGGTATGTTGGCATAGTCCTTCGCAACGAGGGCATCAATTGACATCATGATGGAAAAATTATAGTGGTAACGGTAGAGAGGTAGAGGGGGTGAATCAATTGAGGTGATGGTGGAAGAATTGTGGAAGGCATTAGGGCATGTACAAGAATGCACGCGCGCGTCGTCTATAAAACCCTCAATTTAGCATAGATACGCAGATATAAAAGACTACTTTATCTGGCCACGCAGACAGGGCGATCCGTCCGTAAAACTGTTTAATGCTTTGCATGTTGCTTAAAGATTAATTACAAATATATTTGTGTATACCATTGTGTGGCTATTTGATTGAATAATATTAAGCAACCAGTGCGGCAATAAACTAGTGCAGGTTCACATTAAAAAAAAAAATAGCAGCTTCGCAGGTTCACAGGTTCAATCAGTTTCACGGCAGCTGCATGGCAGCAGCAGCTTGTAAATATTGCAGTCTCCAAATAGCAGCAGAAGCTTGTAAATATTGCCATTGAAAGCTACTTTCAGAACTTCAAAAAAATTTCAGTCTCCACGACAGAAGTCTCAACCTGGAGGTGAGATCGAGAGCAATGCAGATGCACGTCAGCAGCAGCTTGTAAATAGCTTTCCTTGAACCAAACAAGTAGCTTGTTGTCACTTGTCAGGATGATGAACTAACTGAAATATCATTCAAACTAACTGAAATATCATTGCTAACTAACTGAAATAACATTGCCTGAAATATCATTGCAACTAACTGAAATGACATTGCCTGCAACTCAACTGACAAATCAACTCTGAATATTTGCAATCAAATGAGTTAACACAAACTGATAGAGACATTATCTGCAAGTAAAATTTACCATTCCAATTTGAAACCAATAAAACGTAGACTGGATGCTTCAGGTAGATCCAAATCTAACGAAGAACACCATGTTCGATGCGAAAGCAGAGGCCCAGCCTGGAAAGCTATCATTCACGAATCGTACACAAAAAGAGAGCTCTGATTAAAAAAACTGAAATCATCCGCCGCCGCCGGCCATGCGCTCCGTGTGGCCATCCGCCTCTGCTCCGTGCCGAAGGGGAGCTCAAAGCAGCCGTATACCAAGCCGACGACGTGGAGGCGGCGATGCCGAGCTCGCGTCGGCCTCGTTCCCCCCGCAGCGGCGGCCTCCTCCCCGGCGGACTCCGTCTCCTCCCCGCTGGGCGTCGCTGCTCCACATCACGGCCGGCGGCGGCGAGGTCGACGGCAGCCGGTGCGGCGCTCGGATCCGGGGACGGCCCCTCCTCTCCCTCTTCCTTCCTTTCTCCTCTGCCTCCGCGATTTGGCGCGAAGAGAACTCCCCCGCGCGCACGCCGTGTAGGATCCCAGCGCCCTGTCGCCTCGTGAAGACGACGCGTACAACGCACGGAGTGGTCGTCTGCTTGGCCTCGGGCAACGGGACGGAGCCGTCGTCTCGCCAGACGACGGGAAGGCCGTCGATGGGCAGACGCGGGGGATTTTTGCAAAAAGAACGCTATACAGACGGGGGCAATCGACGCGTTGTACGTGCCCTTAGCATCTTGGTACTAATGTGACAGAGAACGCGCACCCTTCCATATGATGTTGGATGGTGGTGAGCGGTGTGATGAGATTAATTGTAGGACTGCGTGCAGGAAGATAGGAACAAATTAATTAAAAGGCCACCGTTAAGTTAGATCCGGCCGAGTCCCAAAACGCATGTGATTATTTGGGGATACCGTGTGCTAGCAGATGATGATGGTCATGATGCCGATCTAGCTAGCTGCATGGTCCTGTATCGTCCTTGTGTTGACTAGTTTAGCTGTTTATTGTGCTTTGCTTTTCATCCACGGAATGTTTAAGTTGGAACCAAAATTCAGCACAAGAAGCACCAGTGGTCTAGTGGTAGAATAGTACCCTGCCACGGTACAGACCCGGGTTCGATTCCCGGCTGGTGCATTTCTTTTTTTTATTTTATTTTTTTGCCTTTTCCCTTTGGTTTTCATTCCTTGATCACTTTTTGTCAGAGGAATGTTTCAGTTAGAATGTCATACTAGTACGAGTAGTAGTAGAGCGGTCCTCCTGCACCCTCTAGGGGTACCATACCATGCCTGCTTCTAGGGTCCAGATCCATGCCCGAGCGCTGTGCTGTCACGATCACGATCATCTCCAATTCTTCATAGATAGTACAATAATTCCCTGTATTATTGCACGTCAAGTCAAATCAATTCTACTCAAAGACAAAGACAGTACAGGAGTTGCACAAGCACACACTCCTGCGTACTGCGTAGTAGCCCTTTGGTTACATGATATCGTGACTTGTTGATCACATAGATACGTAGTGGTAGGTGTGGAGTGCTTTTTTTTTTTGGACAAGAATGTGTGGAGTGCTTGTTGATATTGTCGTAATATTTGTTCCATGCATGCTGCCTTCAATTCGTTGCGCAGATCGATGCAGAGAATCATATAATATCATATCCACATGGATGGGCATGCATATATTTGCATCAAATGGGCACCATATACATGCTGCATCGTCATCTTATTAATTATCAGTCAACAACAACGGGCCCAAAAATCCACAAAGCTATTTCTGAAGCCAAAAAGAAAAAGAATTCACAGTAAAATTCAGGTGTACCTTAAAATCCTACCGCCGATATGATAGATCGAGATGAGATGGAGCATCCACAGCTCTACTACCCTCCTCCTGTTGCTGCGTGGGGAGTGGTAGGCTCATGCATCTCCTGCAGTCATGCATAATCATGCGTGCGATGGGCACACGTGAAGGCAAATCGGCAAGGAAATACATATTCTCCTCCTGTCTGATATATAATCCCTGCTGGCCTCCTCAATCACCAGATCTGATTTTCCCCATATCCAAACTGGTCGGTCGGATAGGAGCACGACGACCAGCACATCTATCAGATTGCTAGATACCAATAATGTAATGTAATACACTATATATTCTATATCTATAAACTTGTGTATAAAATCAGGCAGCTCGGAAGGGCTACCTGCTGGCTGCAGCAGAATCACCAACAGATAAATAAGGGAGAATTAGGTGGAAGGCCCTAGAAAAATGTTGGTTTAGGTATTGGACCTCTTTTTTTCTTGAATTTGGGTAGAAGGCCTCGAAACAATTTTTTCTTAGCTCGTGGGCCTTCCGTCCGTATTCAGCAGTTAACGGTGTTAAGTAGGTGGTAAAAAGACAATTTTGCCCTTGAGTAAAAAAAATAAAAAACAGAATTCCTACTGTTTATAATATTTTGAGTATATGTATATATTTATACTATTCAATATATAATCACCTACTTCTCAATATATAATATTTTGTACATATTTGAAATAGAGTACATATATAAGCAATATTCTTCCAGTTTAACAGAGCAGTTCACATATTAACTAAGTACGCCCGGAAACTCTGCTCCCCCTTCGTTGCTTGCACGTCCTAGTAATTGCTACGACATTAGGCTCTGGAACCTCAATTAGCAACTGGCAACCGGTAACGAGCAACTTTCCACTATTCTGAACGCTATAGCATTAGTATGATACTAGGCCAAACTGCAGTCATCAGCTCTCGAAAATCTGAATAAACTGCATTAACCAGTAAGTCATCGGCAAATGGGAACACCAAGAACGTGAGGATTAGCAATAGTGCCGACACAGCATTACTGCAGAGATTTTATACGGTAACTGCTCATTGAGGTTCCTTCAAAAAAAAAAAAACTGCTCATTGAGGTAGTATCTGTTCAGGCTCGTTGGATGCTTTAGAATTGCATAATAATTAGTATAGGACACTTCTGCGACAGGGGCCGTCTCTGTCGCCAAGGTAAAATATAAATAGTTTTACGCTTACACGAATCTGGAACACTAGCTACCTTGCTGTTGATTTCTGAAGCTAGGATATTTATCTTCCTGATTGAAATATGTGAGTTTGGACGATTTTTGTTTTTCGGTGGTTACCCGCTGCAATTCCAGTCACTGTATGTGCAGTATATGTATATGCAATCCCAGTCACTGTATTGAAATTGACGTGATTATATATTGAATAATATAAATATATACTCAAATTATTATAAACAATAGGAATTTTGTTTTTATTTTTTACTAGGGGCAAAATTGTCTTTTTACCACCTACTTAACACCATCAGCTGTTGAAAACGGACGGAAGGCTCACGAGCTAAGAAAAATTTATTTTGGAGGCCTTCCACCCAAATTCAAAAAAAAAAAGGCCCGATACCTAAACTAACATTTTTCCGGGCCTTCCACCTAATTCCTCCCGATAAATAACCAGCAGCAGCATTACCGAACCCTCCCTGTTTAGTTAGGCCCATAAGAGAAGCCCGTTCGGCCTTTGACCCACAGCTGGATCTGGATGGGCCAGGAGGCCCAACTAGCTATATTTACGCTTATTGGAAATTAAATGGGCTTCATCCAAATACTCAATTTTCAAAAAAGAACGCCGTTACTAACTCATTGTTTTTGACATTAAGTTTTGAAAATCATTTTAAAATGCCCACTTCCCCTTCCTTGCTCCTATGATCTCGATTTGATGTACGTGGTCGCGCAAGCACCTGCCGGCTGGCCTTGATCATGCTGCCTTCATCTCCACTCGCTATTATCGATTAAGGGGAAATTGGGTTTTGCCCTAAAAAAACACTTGTCCTTAGTTTCTTGGCCCAAATTTTATTGAACTTTGGTATTTCACCCTGAGTCAAAATTTCTTTTGGGAAATTTGGCCCTTCCGCTAGTTTGTCATGTTGACGGTGTTAACAACAAGGTTTTTAAAATAAATGATTTAGGTTGTATAATGCACTCTTAAGTACTAGCTACAAACAATCATTTAAAACATGTACCACATGGTACGCTTTAGACCAGTGGTAGAGATTGGAGTGAGCAAGGTCTAGGACGGGAGTAGCAGTGGTGACCTCGAGAATTGAGATGATATTATTTCCTCTATTTAAAAATGGTAATCATATATATTAGACCAAAAAAAGTCATACAAAATAGATTTTTGACATTAATTTCCATTATACAAAAATGGTAATATAAAGTTGATGGCTTAAAAAATAGGCACTTTTAACACAAACCTATTGATGCAAGTTTTATGCTCTAAACTTTCATAAAATTTGAACTGAGGGAGTAAACTTTCATAGAGGCCATTGTACTGTTTAAATATTACTCCCTCCGTTCAGAAAGGATAATTGTATTTGACTTGTTAATGTGAAGCAATCTTAAGGGCATGGAGATATAAACACTTGTAGTCTACAATAACCAATCGGAGAATTATATTTGCAATAATGGTTATAATATGAATATAGATAAATCGAACATTTCAGTTAAAATATATAATCATATCTAAAGTAACAACTTATTTAAATTATATTAATTTCATGGCTATTAATATATTATTAGTATGCTAGTCACTAAGGAAATGTATTACTTCAACACGTTGGTCATACTATTTCAATATTTCCACGTTAAGTGTCAAGCTAGTCTTTTTTTTTTTTTCCAAAAATGTTAACTTATAGGTTTCACACATTGGTGTGCTAAATGAAAGCTTTTTGTGTTCAAGGCCCAAGGTCCTACTGGAAGTTTCTTAGATAGGTGTGTAGAGTTTTTCAACCCTAACATCCTAAATGCCCCTCATACTACTTAACATAGTAATGATAATCGGTGTTTAGTTTGTTTGTTCTTTTTGTATTTGAGTTAATATATTTGATGTTTTGCCTATTTTCTCTTCCTATTTTGATCCCTACTATTTCTATATGATTTAGAATTAGTCTTCATATTATCATATTCTCATCTTATCTGTTTTTGTTACTATCACAATTTTTTTTTCGGCAACTAGATTGATCATGTGTAGGTTACGGATTTAGGTTAATTAAATCTTACTCCCTCCTCCCCCTTTGAGAGTGCCGCTCGGGAAGCGTGTTTGTGAGGAGGGTACGGTTTTCTAACGACACTTTCAAAGGGACGGAGGGAGTATTCCATTTTTTTCTCTATAGTTTTTAGTATTTTTTTTTTAGTTTTTTTAGCTTTCTTTTAATTTCTCTCACAAAATAAATGCTGACTTGATTGCTATGTATGCTCAATCAGCAATAATACCTTACCTCACTCAGTCTCAACTAGCTAGCATAGATTCTCTCCTTTTATGGCAGAAAAAGTCTATTCATTGCTTGTCCGAGTAACTCGGGCACCGTGTACCTTGCTTTTGTGGAGTACACATCTATCTCTACGTCTCTCCGTAAAGTGATTCTTGTCCATCTTCACTGTTTATATATATATGGCGCTTGACTGACTCATGTGGGTATGCAATCCTTCCCTGCTGACATTTTATATTGTTTTAATCTGCTCTCCATCAATCTAACCAGTGACCCCTGGGTTTTCTTGTGGAGCGCAAGCAGCAGAGAGGTACTCCCTCCGTCCCGCAATATATGTCGCTGGGAAGCTGGGCACGGGAAATAAGACGTGTGGCAAATGACCTGCACACCCCTATGTGTAATGATTCATTGTCTGCAGCTTTGGACAGAGAACCCACTCACATTTACATCCACAACAGCTTTGACATATTTTTTACAATAAAAAAACCACCGGATACATCGACTGCTAGTACTAGCAAGCACCTACAGATGGACGGGTGGACGCCGTGCTTGGAGCCTCCGTGCTCGGCGATGGAGGGGCCTGCGCTCCCAGTTCTCGTGGTCTCGCGCTGGATGGCCGGAGGAAGCGGATGCATGTGCTGTCGAAGCTCCTTGGCGGACGAAGGGAGACGGGCAGGAACAGCCAGGAGCCGGCTCGACTCCGGCCGCCGAATCTGCCATAGCCTCGCACTACTCCACCGCCAGGTCTCGCCTAGCCTTGACTTGTTCCTCAACAGCTGCAACGACGACGAGGATCGGAATGATGAACAAGCAGAAATTCATCAAGGTCTGTGCTAGAGGCGTTGCAGATCGGGTGGGACGGCGCGGGGAAGGGCGGCGCCATGGCAGAGGGTTGCGGAGGGCAGGGCGGCGCGACGGAGGCGGTGGAGGGGGCGCAGGCGGTCGGCGAGCGCAGCGCGTCGGCAAGCGGTGGAGGGCGCCGGGCGGCGCCCGCGCGACGGAGGAGCCAGCGCGAGCGGAGCGCCTGGTCGGGCGTGGCACAGCGTGGCGGCGGAGGGAGCGCAGCGCGTCGGCACCCGCGAGGCTGGGGTATGGGGATGGGATTTGGGGATAAGGTGGGGATTTTTCTTTTTTTTATTACTACTCGCATTTTTGTGTGGTGGGCAGTGCAGCAGTGCAGGTCGGCGGTCGGTGCGCCCGCCATGCCTACTCCCGTGCCTACGATGACTAGCGAACGACAACAATTTTGAGACGAAGTTACTGTAGCTTCAACGTCAAGAAAAACGGGATGGAGGGAGTAAGTAAAACAATTATAGTGGTTTTTTCGGAACACGTACTCCCTCCGTTCCACAAAACAAGCAATTCTCACATCCCGAGGAGTCAAACATCGCGAACTTTGACCAAGTTTATATGAAAAAGTACCAACATCTATGAGACAAAATAAGTACCTTTTAGATTTGTTATGAAATATATTTTCATAACAAATTTGTTTCAAAAACATAAATGCTAGTAGTTTTTTAGAAACTTGGTCAAAAGATGAAATGATTTTGACTGCGCACGCGCCCCACAATTGCATGTATTTTGGAACGGAGGGAGTACATATCTAGCTAGTACCTGATCGGCATTTGTATTAGTAATTGAGTTACCTTGGTAAT
Organism: Hyparrhenia diplandra; assembly: GCA_015847255.1. Lineage (NCBI taxonomy): Eukaryota > Viridiplantae > Streptophyta > Magnoliopsida > Poales > Poaceae > Hyparrhenia > Hyparrhenia diplandra. The sequence goes on from JADLZK010001758.1 coordinate 43,477, forward strand.
AGTTATGGCCCTGTAATATAATACATTAAAACTCTAGAACCAGGAATGGCTCCTCGGCAAGAACCACCAGCCACGTTGCTTCAAAAAATTACCGCTGTCAGATCTCCACTTACGGGACCGAGATTTACTTAAGCAGCTTCTACCTTAACCAACTTTTTCTTAGAATCCGCTTCCTGTTGGCTTCTCGTTAGATCCGAACAGATGAATATATACGTAACTTTCCTTGGCTTCCCTAGCTTCCCTTGGCTTCTATATTCCGGAGCCTTCCCGGCCCCTCCCGATCCATCCATCCAGAAAAAAATCCCCCGTCCCTCTCCCTCGTCCTCCCGACGCCCATAGGGGCGCCGACGCCGTGCAGGCACCTGCACGGGCCTCTCCACCACCACCTCGTCCTCCTCCTCCTCCCCCCTCCACTCAACGCCCTTCCCCCTCATGCCGGGCAGGGCGACGCGCGCCATGCCGGGTGCTGCGCCTCTTCGGCGGCAGGCCGTCCCTCACTGTGGGGGCAACGGCCGCCGTCCCTAGGCACGCAGCCGCCGGGCAGCCCTGCTGGTGCTCACCGGCGCGGCTTCCTGGCACGTCGACCTCGAAGGACGGCTCCCAGCCTGGTCAGGCTGCCCTAGGGTTTGGTGGCTCATCGGCACGGATGGACGATGGTGTGCAGGGTCACGTCGGTGTTGGGGTGCCCAGTTCTTCATCGTGTCCTTCGCTAGCCCCAAGCACCCAGGTATGGTGGCCCCTTCGTGTCCCTTCCTATTGCAGCAAGCCGAGCACCCAAACCCTGACTAAGCTATTTGCCAATTTGTAACTAAATATGATCTAATTGCAAGTTAGCTGAGCACCCAAACCCTGACTAGGCTATTTCGCTATATGCAATTGATTTTTAGATTTCATCTTTTTTGGAGTGTACTATTTCTGTCTCCTTGCTTCCTAATATTTTTCATCTTTTTCTCTTGGTAACTACAGTTCCCAAATTCCTTTTGTTTTGCAAGGTACAAACTTAAAAGAAATTAGGTTTTCCATGATTCCATCAGGTTCTTCCCGCTTGTTACAACCATGTTCTTGGACAGAGCTGGCCGACGGATCCTCCGTATTGTAACTAACTTATGCTTCCCTCTAATGCTATTAGTTGACAGGATTTCTGCAGCTTAGTTTTAATTGCCACTTCAAATTGTAGGTTTCTTCTGCTGGGATGACTAAGCCTTTGTGTAGTTGCTATTGTATTTTACATCAAGGTATGTTCAGTTTCCTTTTGCGATAAGATTCTGATGAGAAGATAATAGTTCATCTGTACTCTTTGCACTACTGCAAACATGGTTTATGAACGTTTTTGACATGAAGTGTTGTTGTAGGGTCTGTCATCTCATTCCAATGAATATTCTAATTGTAGCTCTTTGATTTATTCTTCTCATGCCTCCTGTGAGGTGTGCTGAATCCTAGAACCCAATAAAAGCAAAAGCTCCATCGGGTTTATGCCAGACCTTAATTTTCATCTAAAGAGTAGACAGTGAAGACTTTGCAGGCCTGGTTAATTAATGATATCCTACAATCACAAACAAATTTGTTATGTGCCTGCCCAGTTATCTAAATACCCGATGAACCATGCAGTTACTGCCAGTGCATCATATGTTCTTTTTGTCCACGAATATAAGTGCATAAGCCTCATATGTTCCTGCGGTTCCATTTTCTTCTTATTTGGAGTTGTTCTATTTATCATGTCCAGTCCAGTTGTAGGTTATTGCACAGGCTGTGACTTTAGACTTACTACATGCAACTATCCTCTTCTCTTGCATGTTATCTTACAGTTTAGAATTACATTTAAACATTCTATTAGTTCTTTTAAAACAATCCTTGCTTTCAAGGAACAACTCTATAAGGCTACAGAGGATTGTCAAAATAACTATATGAATATTTTGTTACGGTTTCTATGTTCTGCATTGTAATCATGGTTTCAGATTACGGCAACCATTACCCATGTTGTATGAATTATCACTGACTCTGTATCCAACACTACACATAGATATGCAACCTCATCAATGATCAGTTCAGGACCCACTTAATCCTACCTCACCATGTTGCGGTTGTGTTCTCGAAGACAAAGAATGATAACAAATGTCTATATGTCCTATTTTTTCAAAACTTTTTGTGCTAACATATGTCATGGCATTCAATTTGATCTTCTCCTGATAACGCTAGGTGTTTCTTTTAGCATGCATGGTGCTGTTTGTGGAGCCTAAAAAGAAACAGTAAACAAGGCCTGAGGTTTATCAAATTTCAAGTGCGGTTTTTTCTGAGGAAATGATACTGTAACGGTTGCAAAACATGCTCCAAAATTTTTACAGTTCAGCAGCTGCAAAGGATTCAGTGCATGATTCAGGTTGGTCACAATTAACTTAATTTTATCCTTCCCAAAGTCACATGAAATTTCCCAAAGTCACATGAAATTTAGGGAAAAAATTCAGGTTTGTGCATCAGTAATGCAGTCCATTCAGACGTGGAAGCCTTCAGCTTGTATATGATGCCTGGTCTGTTCCAAAATATTAAATTTGTTAGCACATTAAAGACGATGTCTTCAGTTCAGTTATGCCAAGTGTTCTACTTACATCATATTTGTACGATGAAACTGTTCTAAGAAGATTGAAACAACCATTTCAAAACCAATTCTGTTTCCCAATGCTAGGAGAGAAAAATGGTAAAAATCATTATCTAAACAGGAGTAACCTGCAACAGAAATTCAAGGTAATCTTTGCTGAATTTTGATTCCCTTTGAAATAGTGCCCCTCTGATACTTTGTATAACACTCATCTGTTGACCTATAATTACATGAGATTGTATCTTTACATACAAATCCACTATGTACAGGATGCATATAAATATTGTTGTTGACCATCTCTTCAAAGGTAATTATCAATTGGACATGCCTTATCAATTGGACAGGCCTCTGTTTTTTGGGCATTTTGAGTGCCTACATTATAGAATCTAAATTGCCTATTTTCAGTGGCTTTGCGAAGGAGAAAATTTTCTGAAACCTGTGGTTCTGCTGCCAGGTAAAATCGCTCCAGCTGTAATTTTTGTCCATGAGGAAATTAGAAGCTTACAGAGTATGTGTAGTGCTTATGTGTACTTGAGTCATTTTTTTTACGAAAATGATATGATTCCAACAAATAGCATATTTACAGTCTGTTTACTTAGGTTTAGGAAGTGATGCATGGTGCCTATCTAGAACCTCGACATTAGACATATCCATCAAGTGATGACCTATCTGCCTCTTGGTTTGCTTGGTAAGTTCTTCGTTGACCTATCTGCATTCTGAGTTGTTAATTTAAAAGGCATGGTTTTTTCAGACCTACTTTACGCATGTTGAAGGCTACCGATATGTGCTTAAACAGTTCTTACATTAAAAATGTTGATGCGATTATGGATTTATGGGTGCCTAATTAAAAATGTAGTTATTGACATCTAATATGAGCGAAGATAATTTCAAAAATATTATGTTGAACCTGTACACAAATGAACAGATTGATAGACCATCAGTGCTCCTCAAATTGACCCGCACACAGGATGGAGCATGGAAGTTAAATGTATGTGTGTTTTTGTTTTTGCTAATCAGACTTGGCTATTGCCTATGTATTTTTGGCTGCTGAATTAAATACTATTTTCCCTAAAATCTAATTATGCATGTCACTAGCTGATAACACAGATATTATTTTCCTTATCAAAATTAGTCATTTTTGCAATTCATTGTTATCAAGGGCTTCTCCAGTGGGCTTGTTAAAAGCGACTCATGGCTGAGGTGGCGCTGCATGAGTCGACTCGTGCCACTGGAGCACTTTCGACCCGTCCGATGAAAAGCGATGAATCGATTCATCTGCACGTCGACTTCGTTGCGGAAAGAATGATTAAAAATCCGTTCTCGCCGCATGCAAGGATTCCATGGCTGTGCTCCGGTCGGAACCAGGAAGATAAGGATGGGGAAAGTAGCAGCCAAGAAGAACATGCGACCATGCATGTGAGTCGGTGGTGGGTCCCCACCGTTGGAGAAGTTTTTGAGTTTAATGAGTCGACTTCTCGTTTGGGCTGATCTGGTCTTCTCTTTCTTCAACAAACTCTTTGTTTATTTGGTGGTACTTGGAGTAGTTCTGTTGATCTATACAGAAGGCTGAAGGTACAGTTCAATGCATTTCTTATTTGGCCCAAGCATAGCATGCCATTCCTTTCTTAGGCTGTCTAGACTACCAGACATGTTGGCTCCACCTGTTAAATTAATTCAAGATGGAACTGCACTTTATTATTAAATATTTAGACAAACTCCATAGTTGGGTTCATGTGAGATACAAGTCACTAAATTTGACCTAATATCTATTACCTTGAACAGGAAAGATGGGCTGCAATTTGAGGTCAACACTAAGCCCAGTGATGTCAGCACTGCAAGAGTTAGAAGACTTTGTTCGGATATTCCTCATATATGTGTACCATAGAGGGTAAGTCTTCATTGTTTTGTAATTTGATCAAACATATTGTGATTTGTCTCCATTGTAATTTAGTTCCCATTCATCTTGTTTTCACTTCAAAGACTAGCAACTAAGAGAAACAAAAGTTTTTCAGCCAATACAAATGCATGCTGGGGCTGTTCTAGGACCACTAATTATCTATGGCATCTTTCCCAATGCTTTAGAGAAACCTGTTTCAGCCATCTTTTGGTGGGCACATATTCATCTATCTTTCTCTATGCTTTAGAGAACCCTGCTTTTAGTTAGAACTTAGTTTGAGCATAAATGGTACTTTTTTAGCTAGCAACCCCACATTTTTGTAGATTTCAGATAACGGTATCGATTTCATTTCTAATTTACCTTTCTTTTAGTTTTATTAGCCTTACTGAATCTGTGCTACCATGTGTACTACTGGTGCTCTTAGATTGAGCCAATGGAATTGTTTCATTCAAGTTCACTGCTGATGCTTTTAGACTAAACCAATGCACATGTTCTGACCGCCAGAAATTACGAGACCAAAATAACATATGAAAATTTCAAGAATTGGCTCGAAGAAAATATGTAGGAAGGCCTTACCAAGGGAAATACTTTCTGACATATTGTTCAACTTTTTTTGGACAAGGAACTATATATACATACATACACTACGATGTACCAGTTTATTTTATCGTCATGTTGGATTCTTGAACTAGATCTATTGTTGCTGATAGAACGTTCTTAAAATTGAAGAAACGGTTGGATGCATATCCCCAACAATTCTTTTTGGTTTGCACAATGTGAATTAAATTTTGGCATGAAATAGGTATTCTTATGGTGCCAAGCCACTGTTGGCTACAACAAAATTACAAGATCCTGGCACCTGGCTTTTTGTGATTCACCACGACAATATGAACTGTAATTGATGTCTCCTTTATCATACTTTCTCCATGAAGCTGGAGATGGTTCCTCAAATTATACACCCAACAACTGGACTTGGCTTGTCGTTTTTACTATTTCTTCTTGGTACTGGGGTGAAACCTGACATTGTTCATTGTATTCTTTTTTCTTTTTTTTTACTATTCTCAGCTCGTTTCAATTTACTGCAGAGCTACTGCCCGTCCTCAAGCGGTGGAAAACGTTGGAGCTGATCTTGGTGAGTAGAAGAGGAAGAGATCTGATCCAGGAGGACACAGTCCTTTAGGAACTAACCAGTTGCCAGTTGATGAACTCTTCCTAACTTGAGCGTGTGACCAACCATTGTTGCGCTTGAGCATCAAGGGATATGACGAAAATAAGTGATTTTTAGGTAATTGTCTGTAAAAACGTCCTTTTAATCAAGGCGACCTCAGTCTATTAAGCAAATGTCATACTGTTGGTGGTTTGGTTCTCGTCGCTTGTGATGGCTTGTGATGTTAACTCGAGATGTAAACAGAATCGAGATGTAAACAGAATCTAAGACATTTTGTTCATATTTGCATATATGATGGTACATACCATACATGGTTCACTATAGCAAATTCATCTAGCTACATATCAATGGTTGTGATGAACTATTCTGGGATTCCACCTATGGTTGATGGTTCCACGATCTGACAATCCAATGTCTGATACAATGCTTTAATACATATCGATGACATCACCATTATGATTTATAGTTTTGTTATACATTGCACCTTTTCCTGCATGGGCGCGCGCCTCCGCGCGCCCTGCCACTAGTACTACAGATAGGGGTAGTGCGTAACTGCTTCTTGATTTTCAGTTGTATATATAGTTATTACCTCTGATCTATTTGATTTGATCGCATTGAATATGTTCATGGTCTCATTGTTTACTACTAGCTAGTAAATGCTTAGAAACAACTTGCAATGGGGAACGAGCGTTAGCTCGTTTGGTTGGGCACTCCAGTTGTGAGGCCGGCTGCTCGGGCTCGTATCCCAGCATTTGGAGTATTTCCGTGCGCAGTGCGTGGGAATGGGGAGAAAAGCTCCTCGGTTCAAAAAAAAAAATGCAAGCAAGAAGATGTAACCATTTTAAATGTGCTCCCTTCAATCCAAATTATAAGACATTTGAGTTTTAGATACATTATTTTTATCATTATACTATATATCTTGACATACTCCCTCCGTCCCGAGACAAATAATAGTGTCCATCTAAGTATATTGTGAAACTAGAAATGTGTATCTAGAAAAATCAGCACGTCTAATAATTCAGAATAGAGGGTGTAATAGTAAAAAAAATTAATCATTTACAAATTGTCTTTGTCTTAAAGAAAAAGAAGAAATTAACGTTTGTCTCCGGCTGATACTAGCTACGTACTATACTTTTGTAAATATAAATGAAATAAAATGTGCTATTTTATTTTGTAATATTTATTATATATATATACTCCTATATAGGTGTATATGGACAAACGTCTCCTGCAAGCCGCCATGTATGGCGACGCACGCACAATGAAACTCATGGCTCTGGAAGACCCTGATGTTCTACTTGGAACGACTCCGCTGGGCAACACCTGCCTCCACGTCTCCGCCATACATGGCCACGACGGATTCTGCAAGGATGTTCTGGACTTAAACCGGACTCTTGCCGAAGCCGTCAACAGTGAGGGCGAGACGCCACTGCTCGCCGCCATTACAAGGGGCTATGTCTATATAGCCTTGTTTTTCCTAGATTTCTGCCGTCAAAAATGAGTTGGTGATGAAGGGAATCTTGCACCAAGACAGGAATGAATGCAACGCTCTGCACCACGCCATCCGCAGCGGTCACTGGGGGCTCGCGATGAAGCTAGGCGGCACCCGAGCTGTCACGGGCTGTGAACTACTGGGGTGAGTCGCCCATGTTCATGGCGGTGATGAGAGACTATACAGGTCTTTCCGAGAGACTATTGGAAATTCCTGGTGCTTCTTGTTCTGGAACATATCGCTTCAACGCTCTGCATGCTGCCGTAAGAAATGGCAACTCAGGTGAGACATGTGAAGCCACACTCCCTTCATTCTAAATTACAAGCTAAGTATTTCAACATTCTTGTTGTATATTAACAAATCAAGTGTAATCAAATTTATATAATAATAAAATAAAATAATAATATTTACAATATCAAATAAGTATTATTGAATTCTTTATTAATTATATTTTCAAATGATACCTATTTGATGTAATAAATCTTTTTTTTTTTTTTTCTATAATTTTAGTTAAAACTAAAATATGTTTTGGCTTGGCTCTCAAAAAGTTAAAAGGACTTGTAATTTATAATGGAGGGAGTATGATACTACGAAGATATAGAATACTCATTTAATTCTAAATTATAAGTCGTTCGGTCAAATTGGACTTTGAATTTCATACTCGCTTCACATACAATTATTGTAGCAAGATTTAGTTTTCTCGCATGGTCATTAGTCATATTACAATTTTAATTTCATGAATAAATAGGCACTGCCCCATCGGTTCCCGCTCCCCTACCTAGCGCCCACCCTCGCCGGCTGCCAATCCTAGCCACTCCAACTAGCTAAAATAGTTGGACGGACACTGTGGTTTTACATCCTCGACAAGTCAACTTTACACTCCATTGCCTCCACACAGCCCTTCTCCCTTGCGATGAACATGGTGATCATGCACCCCATGACCGCGATGAACATGCACCCCAAGCTCCCGTCATCTTTGATCTCCAATTCATACTTACTCCTTTGTTGGAGTCACTACACTCTTCAACAATATATCATCACCCATTTGGAGAATCTGGTGCGATCACTCACAGATGAGATTTCAGCCATCAAGTTGTGGCTGGCATGTGTGGCTACACACTAAGCATGTTGAGCAGCCATGTCGCCGGTCGCCGCCATCGCATCGGTTTCCATGGGCAGCGGTGCCTCCATGGCCCCCACCGTCGCTGGCGCCGCTGGTGTCGGTTTGCATGCCGACAGGGAGACCTCGTCGTGGCGCTGCATCGTCGTCTCCGATCCTCCGGGGTGTGGCGGCGTCGTGGGCGCTCACCCCACCCTCTCTCCGGATCCGGCTTTCCCATGGCGGAGGCGGCGGTGCGCGTCCTTCATACACAGGGCGGTGCCCATGGAGATGGTCGGCGTTGGGCCCGTTCTACCTCGCGACACCGACTCTCGGTCCACGGTGTGCTTCTTCTCGGATCTACGGAGGAGGCAGCGCCCTTTACCCCCGGGTGGCGGCGGCATGGCGGAGCTCCCGGTGCGCGCGTGGTCCTGAGCGATTTCCGGTGGCTGGGCGTGGGACGAGATCCGGGGGGGCTGCATGTCATAGCCTCGCTTGGCTGCCGAGATGATGCATCACAGCATGCAAGATCATCGGGGAAAGCTTTACGCGATGACGCCTATGGGCGTCATGTTCCTTCAAGCCGTTGCGAAGGTGTTCTTGCATGCAATGGCATTGTTCCTCACCCATTCTAATGGTGAGTAACGACCTCTCTTTTGCTGGGGCATATGCTTTTCCATTGGCGACAATATTTGGCGTCACGATGCACCTCAGCGACCCGGCAACGTACAGAGTCGGCGGATCGAAGACAATTCTAGGTCTTCCTCCCGCACAAAAGATAGACGGTGGCTATTCCGAATGCCACCGATACATCAAGGTGGAGGGGCAATGGTGAGGGCACATAATTTCAAGCGTGAGCCTATTTGCTAGCTGCAGTCGGGGCTGTCTCCATCCAATGAGTTTCTTTCAAGTTCATTTTGGTGCACGTTGTTCAAGGCGTGGTGGCTGATTCGAAGACAGCCATGAAGCGACATCGATATCTTTAGCACTGTCTTGAGTAGTAAACTCAATTCTTTTTGGGCGTAGATCTTTAGTACATTTATCTTCATGTACTAAAGTTTTTGTTCTTAGTTTTTGTAATAAGTTTGGTGTGTGTGGTCAATGAGAGGCTTTAGGGCTGTGTGCGTTACCACAGAGGCTGGAATGTTAATTCCTTTATCTAAAAAAAAATGTTGAGCAGCCATGTTTGGACCCTTCTGTTGATGTGTGCGATCTCTTTCCTCCCAGCAACCTGGCGAGCATAATTCCGTTTCCAACATGGCTGAGCTCTTTGGCCCTTGTTCTCCAGTTTGGCACTCTCCGATGTCGTTGATCCTCGCTTCTCTTCCGGAGGCGAGCATGCCCGCTGACTCCTTGGTGTGTGATGTCACATGTGTGACCAAAGCAGACTCCACCATTGGTGAGAAGACAACAAACATATCAATCCATTGTGGTGCCCTCGGAGACCTCCAGTGCTCAATTAATTGAGCAACCATTGCTAGATGTTGTCACGCCTCGACCTTGGACATTCTACTACTGAGGAAGATGATCTTACACATTCTACGACCGAGGTCACAATAGAACCATCCCAGCTTATGGAGGATACATCAATAAAGGCCCGCCACAACTATGAAGGAGAAGGTCGAGGCGTTTCCTCCTATGCATCCCCTTCACCACTGGCCACAACAGCAAGACGTCGGCGTAAGTCCTATGACAGTTCTTCACTTCATCGAAGTACCCGCTTTGCGCAACGCATTGTGTTAAAATATTTGAGCATCATTGGGAAGGAAGGATGGCAAGCTCGAGGATAGCGCAATACAAGAGGTGGTTGTAGACAACCTGATGGATTTGTTGCCACCGGATCTTCTCAAGCCTCTAATGGAAATAAAAGGTCGTGCCTTTTGGGATCTTGTGGTGGAGGTCACTTTCCCTCTTTTTAATGGGTTGAAGGGTTACCGTTGTTGGTTTGTCCTTGTTGTTGTTGGCACATGTTGTCGGCAGCTTGCTGTTTGAGTTGTGTTCTAGTCGTAGTGTGTTGTTTTCCGTTGTAAGTTGACTGAGGTTGTATTGTGCCCGACTAAGCGACCTCTACTTTTAATATAGCGGTCAGCTCTCCTGCCGGTTTGTTTAAAAAAAAAAACCCAAAAATGCTTAGATGTTTACTATTATTTTATTTGTAAAAAGGTAGTATGTCTAAATATTGTAAATGTTTATTTTAATTTGTCATTTCAGTGAACGAGTATTTATTTGTCATTACTGTTACTCAACTCTTAAATACTTTTCATGAATAAATAGAACAAAGAATCCAAAACCCTTGATTCTATCGTTTGGCAACGCTTAGTTTTAACTTGGATGCCTTGATTTGTTAATTTACAGAGCTGTCCAAGGGAGAAAATACAGATGGTGTTAATCCAGTGCAGCTGGCTGTAGTGTTGGACAAGACGGATGTGCTACGGGTATTACTGGAACATGATTCGTCTTTAGGGTATCTCGTATCTTCACAAGGTATGCCTCTTCTTGTTTCTGCCTCACAACGAGGCCATGTTGGTGTTGCTCGAGAACTTCTTAAGCATTGTCCAGATGCTCCCTATAAGAAGTTTGATGGCTCGACATGTCTCCACGAAGCTGTAGCCTCAGGTCACACAGAGTTCGTAGAATTTGTCATGGAGTCACCACAACTCCGTAATAAGCTCATCAATATGAGAGATTGGTATGGGGAAACTGCATTGCATTTTGCAGTCAGAAAATGCAATCCAAGAATTCATGCTGCTTTGCTGAGGTACACAACGACAGACTTCACCATGATTTCTAACGGTGGAAGGGAGGCAAGTTCGGAATTGTTTACTTACGGAACAGAGCAACCAAACAAGATTTCAGACTGGAGACTGGGTACGTACGTTTGCTTCCCATTCGTTCATACGTCGATCCATTATTGAAACTAGCATGGTGCCTGTACTAACGCACGGCTTTATTTCTAGGATTCACATGAAAATAACCAAAGGCTATTGGAGTTGGAAGGAAGTAAGATTCCACACAACCCGACCCTCGCGTCATCTCCGGGAGACGGCTCGGGGACTCCAGCGCCCGCCGGTCCAGGTGAAAGGTCCTAATGGCTAGAGGGGGGGGTGAATAGCCTATTAAAAATTCTACAAACAACACTAAGCAAGGCGGTTAGTAAATAAGACGGCGTAGCGAATAAGCAAGTGCTTCAAACTAATTACGCAAGCCTCCTAGCAATTCTAATGTTTCTAATCACAAGCAAAGGCTAGGTTGCTAAGTTACTCCTAGGTGGACAAGGTATACTAACTAATTCTACCTCTAGGAGCTAACAAGACTAAGCTAACTAAAACACTACTCAAGCTACCAAGCTAAGCAAAGCTACACAAGATATATCAACGTAAATGCACGTGGAGTAGTGAGCGATATACCGGCGTCGATGTGTAGAGGTGGAACCCAATCACCGTGATCAATCAAGAAATCTCCAACGAGCACAACAAGGTTGACACGATGATTTTTCACCGAGGTTCACGTGCTTGCCAAGACGCTAGTCCCGTTGTGGCGACACACTCACTTGACGGATGACAAGCTTAATGGCCAATGCCAAATCGGTGGGAGCTCAATCAACCGATCACAAGAGAGGGTCCAACAAGCCACGAGCAATCCACTAGTGCTCCTTTCGCGATCTCCCGCGGGGTAAGGAACGACCCCTCACAATCACCACCGGTGTGGCCTCAAACAAGCTCCACTTGAGCTCAACACCGCCTCTTGCTCCAAGCCGCTAGGGAACCGGGCAAATTCCCAAGATAACAAGAATCCCGTGGCTTCTCCAAGGATGAAGTGCCTCTAGATGCAACCGATGATGCAATGCACTTCTATCACTCTCAATCTCACCAAGAATTCGAGTTAATGGATGGAGAGATGAGTGGAGAGGAATCACAAATGCTCACTAGCAAGTTGGAAGCTTCAAATGTGCAAGAGAGAGGTCCATGAACCAGCCAACATGGTATATATATCGCTCCTCTCGTAATGGAGCCGTTGCTCCAAAAATTTTTTTTTCATAAGAGCGATTGGGACCAGCGCCCGACCCGGACGCACCAGCGAGTCGGTCGCTGGTCCGGTCGGTGCTTCCGTCGCATCCGACAAGCCTCGGGCCCTGGTGGCACCCCTTCTTCGTGCGTCCGGTCACAGGGTCCGGTCGTGACCGGAAGCGCCCGATCGCTGGTCCGATCGCGGCGTCCGGCAAAAACCACGCTGCAGAAGCTCTCCAGACGCGCGGACGCCACCGACGGAGCCACCGGCGGTCGCGTCCGGTCACCATCCAGCCGCGTCCGGCCGCCTTAAAAACAAAGCATGTCTTCATCTTTTCTTTTTGCTCTTTGCTTCAATCTTGCTTTGCCACTTGCCATGGGTCGCCAACACGTCGAAATGATCACGTTATCATCCATGTTAGCACGTCGAGAAGTTAGGCAAGATCGAAGTTAGTGCTCTCAAGTCCTAAATGCAATATGCAAGGCGATATGGACCTAGAAGCACTTCATGCAAGGATTGTCGCGGCATTCCCTCTTGATAGTCGGCTATCTATCCTATAATGTGATCACACGCTCTATCGTGTCTTGATCACCGAAAGGAAAACCCTATCAAGTATACCTTTGCCTTGATCTTCGGGTTCCTCTCAAGCCGATCACCGAGCTTGACGATCCATCAAGTCCACCGACTTTGTCCATGTTCATGATCATCATGCTCCTTGTCATCCACCTAATCCTTTCTTAATATACATACTTAGAGCAAAGGATTAGTCCACAAGTGTCGTCATCAATTTCCAAAACCAAACATGAGATTTCAATCTCCCCCTTTTTGGTAATTGATGACAACTCTAAACACAAAGATTTGAAATAAAATTCAATTGAACTTGAATTGCTTGCCCATAGAAATTTGATCATGAATCAAGGATTGGACAAACATTTCAAGGTTCGGTTTTGGTAGTAGTAGCTCCCCCTACATATGTGCTTCCATGTGTTTGGTTCAATTTTAGCACATATGTTGGATAGAAATCTTGGGGAGAGACACTAATACCAAAAGAGATGCTAAGGTTCTAGAAATTGGACCTTTGAAGCGTGAAACCATCGGAGTCCTTAGCATCATGTATCTAGACATTCATCAAGAACTCAACATACCCCATGAGATCAATATTATAGGCTAAAATGTGAGCTTTGTCTAGATACATCCTATGCATGCTAGTTGATCAATACACCAAGCAATTTTCAAAAACTAGCATACACCAAGCAATCATGTATATTGAATTTAGATTGCCAATGCAACATTACATTATGATCATGCACATACAAATGCACAAATAGTCTATGAGCTTGCTCCCCCTATTTGTGTGATCCTTTCCAACATCTTTGTGACTTATTTCTCCCCCTTTGTCAACAATCACCAAAAAGGTGTAAATGAGAGAAATCAAGTCAATCAAAGTATCACATGTGGTCTCATCTAGATCACTTGCCTTTCCATGTATTCAAGTTTGAACCAAGGACAAACTTCTTCACACCTCATATAAATATAAGGGTTATCTTGCACCATGTTAGAATACACATCAATAGCTCATTTTCTAGAGTTGACACTAGGATTGCAAGCACATAAACATGTCATATGCCACCACTAGTTCATAGAACCAATCAAAGCTATAGTGGTGCCACACATACATTGAAATCATTTGATATTCATGAATGAGCCTATTAGATTGCATGATGTCTAGATGCACTAAACAAGTCCTTAGCTATATATGAATGCCATGACAACCAACTATTACCTTGGGATTTGTCGAAGGAGAGGCATGTCATATAAGTGGGGTGCATCAACTCAAGTTGGAGAAGTCAATAATGTTCAATTCTCCCTTTAGCATGCAAAACCTCTTCTCATCAAGTGGCTTGGTGAATATGTCGGCTAGTTGATCTCGAGGTGCCAATGCCCATGATACAAATGTCACCCTTTTTGTTGATGATCTCTTATGAAGTGGTGCCTTATGTCAATGTGCTTTGTTCTTGGATGTTGAACCGGATTTTGGGTCATCTTCCTTGCACTTTCATTGTCACAATACAATGGGACTTTGTCAAATTGGAATCCAAAATCCTTCAATGTTGACCTCATCCAAAGCAATTGAGTGCAACAACTTCCCGCACTAATGTATTCGGCTTCGGCGGTTGAGAGAGCAACACTATTTTGCTTCTTTGAAGACCATGATACTAGTGACCTTCCAAGGAATTGACATGTTCCACTTGTGCTCATTCTATTGATCTTGCACCCTCCATAATCGGAATCCGAATATCCAATCAAATCAAACTTGGATCCCTTTGGATACCAAAGTCCAACATCTTGTGTGACCTTCAAGTATCTCACAATTCTCTTTGTTGCCTTGAGGTGACTCTCTCTAGGATCGGATTGATATCTAGCACACATGCCCACACTAAATGCAATGTCCGGTCTTGATGCGGTTGCATAGAGCAAACTTCCAATCATGGACCTATACTTCTTTTGCTCAACCATCTTGCCACTAGGGTCGGGATCAAGGCTTCCATTGGTTGCCATTGGTGTGGACATTGATTTGGCATCTTGCAAATCAAACTTCTTAATCATGTCTTTGATGTACTTGGTTTGACTAATGAATGTGCCATTCTTCAATTGCTTGATTTGAAGACCAAGAAAGAATGTGAGCTCTCCAAGAATTGACATTTCAAACTCATTTGCCATCATCTTAGCGAACTCTTCACAATAATCTTGGTTGGTTGACCCAAAGATAATGTCATCAACATATATTTGCAACACAAACAAGTCATCTCCAATCTTCTTGGTGAAGAGAGTGGTGTCTACCTTGCCCATCTTGAACCCTTTAGAGAGGAGAAAATCTCTCAACCTCTCATACCATGCTCTAGGTGCTTGCTTCAAGCCATACAAAGCCTTCTTCAACTTATACACATGGTTGGGATACTTCTCATCTTCAAAGCCCGGGGTTGTTCAACATACACCAACTCATTGATGAAGCCATTCAAGAATGCACTCTTCACATCCATTTGATAGAGCTTGATGTCATGAGCACATGCATAAGCAAGCAAGATTCTAATTGCTTCAAGTCTAGCAACCTAGGTGCATAGGTCTCTCCAAAATCAAGACCCTCTACTTGAGTAAACCCTTGAGCTACTAGCCTTGCCTTGTTCCTCACAATAATTCCATCTTGATCTTGCTTGTTCTTGAAGACCCACTTGGTTCCAATCACATTGTAATCCTTTGGCCTTTCCATCAATTCCCATACATTATTTCTCTTGAAGTTGTTCAACTCTTCATGCATTGCATTTATCCAATCTTCCTTCTTCAAAGTATTTTTAATGTTCTCCGGTTCTTCTTGTGCCACAAATGCATGGTGAGCACAAAAGGATGCCAATCTTCTTCTAGTAACCACTCCACTATTGATGTCACCAACAATTTGATCAATTGGGTGATCTCTTGCAATGTTGGATGGTTGCATTACTTGCACTTGATGACTAGGATGGGGAGTTGGACTAGCTTGTTGCTCTTGATCTTGATTCTCATCATGAGTGCCACTAGTGCTAGCTTCATTTGTGTTGATGTCAACCGTAGTGGTAGGCAATGGAGTGTCTTCATCATCATCAACTTGTCTTGGCCGAATGTCACCAATATCCATTGTCCTCATTGCATTCTCCAAGTTGAAACCACTCACATCATCATGATTTTCAACTTCATTTTGAGAGCCTTGGGTTTCATCAAATTCAACATCATGAACTTCTTCAAGCTTGCCACTACCCAACTTCCACACTCTATATGCTTTGCTTGTGGTTGAGTATCCAACTAGGAAACCTTCATCACATTTCTTGTCAAACTTACCCAATCTTGTGCCTTTCTTGAGAATATAGCATTTGCATCCAAAGACTCTAAAGTAACCAATGTTGGGCTTTCTTCCATTGAGCAACTCATATGGTGTCTTGCCAAGCATCCCATGGCAATAGAGAGGCGGTTGCTACAATAGCAAGCCGTGTTGATTGCTTCGGCCCAAAAGGAATGGCTAACATTGTATTCACTAAGCATTGATCTTGCCATTTCAATCAAGGTTCTATTCTTCCTCTCAACTACACCATTGGATTGTGGAGTGTAGGTTGGTGAGAATTGATGTCCAATTCCAAGCTCATCACACAACTCTTCAATTCTTGTGTTCTTGAACTCACTCCCATTATCACTTCTAATCTTCTTGATGGATGTTTCAAACTCATTTTGCACTCTCTTGACAAAGGTCTTGAATAGCTCAAACATATCATTCTTGTCATGCAAAAAGAACACCCATGTATATCTTGTGTAGTCATCAACTATGACAAAACCATATTTGTTGCCTCCAATGCTAGAATATGATGTTGGCCCAAACAAGTCCATGTGTAGCAACTCAAATGCCTTGCTTGTACTCATGATGCTCTTGGTTGGATGTGCATTGCCATGTTGCTTTCCGGCTTGACATGCTCCACAAGGTTTGTCCTTCTCAAACTTCACATCATCCAAGCCTCTAACCAAGTCATGCTTCAACAACTTGTTTAATTGCTTCATTCCAACATGACCAAGCCTTCTATGCCACAACCACCCTTTGCTAGCCTTTGAGAGTAAACATGTTGTCAACTTGACTTCTTTTGAGTTGAAGTCAACAAGGTAGAGATCACCATATCTAAATCCCTTGAAGATCATGTTTGCACCATCACCACTAACCACTTCAACTTCTTGACTTGTAAATATACACTTGTACCCATGGTCACAAAGTTGAGACACCGACAAAAGGTTGTAATCAAGATTATCAACTAGCAACACCTTTGATAGACTCTTCTCTTGAGTGATAGCAATCTTGCCTAGCCCCAACACATTGCCTTTCTTGTTATTGCCAAATGTGATTGATTCATATTCATCAATGCCCTTGATGCTAATAGACTTGAACATATTAGAATCCCTGGTCATGTGTTGAGTGCACCCACTATCCATTATCCAATGATCTCCTCCGGCACGATAATTGACCTACAAGCAAAGATCAATTCTTCTTAGGTATCCAATGTTGCTTGGGTCCTTCAAGGTTAGTCACCAAGGCCTTTGGTACCCAAATGGCTTTCTTCTTTGAGCCCATCCATGGTGTACCAATGTACCTAGCACGAACACCATTGTTCTTCTTCACAAGCATATAGGAATGATCAAGCTTGATAGAAGAAACATTGGCTTTCTTGTTCATGCACTTTGGCTCTAAGTGACCAACTTGCTTGCAAGCTTTGCAATAGCTACCATTGTTCTTCACAAAACGTGTCTTGTGAGTTACAAGGGCGGCCTTGCCTTTCTTGGGGATATAGCCTAAGCCCTCCTTATACAAGGATGCCCTTTGGCTACCCAAGCATATAAGCAAGCGGTCCTCACCACCATAGGCCTTAGCCAAGGAGTGATTGAGCTCCTTTACTTCCCTCTTTAAACATGCATTCTCATGAATAAGCATTGGGTTGCATGTATCTTCACTAGAGATGGATGTGCTAGTGATAATGCTAGTGGAGGTGTCACACTTAGGAGATGAATCATCAACTAGAATATCACACATGATGCTAGCATTGCATGTACTAACATCTTCCACAACTTGGCACACCTTGTGCTCTTCTAGTAGAGAGGAGTGAGCTTTCTCTAACTTAGAATGAGATTTCTCAAGCTTCTTATGGTCTACCTTTAGACTCTCATAAGATGCCCTAAGCTCATCAAGTTCTTGCTTAAGGCTTTTTATTTCCTTACGCAAGCCCTTGGCCTCCTTCCTACTATCCTTGTACATGTCAATACTATCATCAAGCATTGTTTTCAATTCTTTCTTAGTGTAAGTTGGCTCCTCATCATCACTATCACTATCACTATCATCATCATCATCTTTAGTGATAGATTGTACCTTAGTGGCCTTAGCCATGAAGCATGATGAAGGAGTGTCGAAGAGGGAGATCTTGTCATGCATAGCAAGGTGAGCTTGTCCCTTCTTCTTCTTCTTGTCTTCCTCTTCATCACTTGAGGAAGATGAGCCATCACTATCCCACATAGCCACATGGGACTCATTCTTCTTCTTGGGCTTCTTCTCCTTCTCATTCTTAGCATCATTCTTCTTCCTTGCTTTCTTGATGCCCTTCTCATCATCACTCTCATATGGGCACTCGGCAATCAAGTGACAATCATCATGGCAACGAAAGCATGTCATGTTGCCTTCATTCTTGCCATCCTTGGTCTTTTTCTTGGATGATTGCTTCTTCTTGTTCTTCTTCGATGAGATGTAGCTCTTCTTCACATACTTGCCCAATTTTCTCACAAAGAGAGCCATGTGCTCATCAATGTCACTACCACTCGTAGAAGTGCCATCCTCTTCATCACTTGACTCTTCCTTCTTCTTCTTGCCCTTGGATGATGAGCTAGCCTTGAGTGCCAAGTTCTTCTTGTCCTCTTTCTTATCTTCATCCTTGACCTTCTTGTTTGCCTTGTTGATGAGCTCTTGCTTCTTCTTGTCATCTCTATAAGAGTCATCGGTCATCACCTCATCAAGCAATTGGTTGGGTGTCAAATCCTTCAAATTTGTCCTCACAAGCACGGTGATGAACATCCCAAACCGCTCGGGCAAACACCTCAAGAACTTCATGTTGAAGGTCTTGTCCTTGATCTCTTCTCCTAGTGCATTGAGATCATTCACCAACACTTGCATGCGGTGGAACATCTCAAGGCACACTTTCATCATCTTCCATCTTGAAGCTATTGAATTGTTCAAGCTTGATGTAGGCTTTAGCTTGCTTGACGCTTTCGGTTCCTTCATAGCATTCTTCAAGCTTCTTCCATATCTCATGAGCAATGGTGAGTGACTTTGACTTGCTCAAACACTCTATCATTGAATGCCTCATGGAAAGCACTCACGGCCACATCATTGGCATATAGCTTCTTTTCTTCGGCGGCGGTTGGCTCATTTGGTTTGGCCACCTCAAACTTGCTCTCGGTCACAAGCCACACTTCTCTGTTGATTGACTTGAGGTGTGCGGTCATCTTCACCTTCAATAGGCAAAAAGTTGGTGCCATCGAAAGGTGGCGCCTTCTTGGTGTTGTTGACATGAAACATCGTAGCCATTTTGTCACCGTAGGTTGTTAAGCCACTCAAAATGCGATTGCCTAGCTTTGATACCACTTGAAAGGTCCTAATGGCTAGAGGGGGGTGAATAGCCTATTAAAAATTCTACAAACAACACTAAGTAAGGCGGTTAGTAAATAAGACGGCGTGAGCGAATAAGCAAGTGCTTCAAACTAATTACGCAAGCCTCCTAGCAATTCTAATGTTTCTAATCACAAGCAAAGGCTAGGTTGCTAAGTTACTCCTAGGTGGACAAGGTATACTAACTAATTCTACCTCTAGGAGCTAACAAGACTAAGCTAACTAAAACACTACTCAAGCTACCAAGCTAAGCAAAGCTACACAAGATATATCAACGTAAATGCACGTGGAGTAGTGAGCGATATACCGGCGTCGATGTGTAGAGGTGGAACCCAATCACCGTGATCAATCAAGAAATCTCCAACGAGCACAACAAGGTTGACACGATGATTTTTCACCGAGGTTCACGTGCTTGCCAAGACGCTAGTCCCCGTTGTGGCGACACACTCACTTGACGGATGACAAGCTTAATGGCCAATGCCAAATCCCCGGTGGGAGCTCAATCAACCGATCACAAGAGAGGGTCCAACAAGCCACGAGCAATCCACTAGTGCTCCTTTTTCGCGATCTCCAGCGGGGTAAGGAACGACCCCTCACAATCACCACCGGTGTGGCCTCAAACAAGCTCCACTTGAGCTCAACACCGCCTCTTGCTCCAAGCCGCTAGGAGGCAGGGCAAATTCCCAAGATAACAAGAATCCCGGCTTCTCCAAGGATGCGGTGCCTCTAGATGCAACCGATGATGCAATGCACTTCTATCACTCTCAATCTCACCAAGAATTCGAGTTAATGGATGGAGATGAGTGGAGAGGAATCACAAATGCTCACTAGCAAGTTGGAAGCTTCAAATGTGCAGAGAGAGGTCCATGAACCAGCCAACATGGTATATATATGGCTCCTCTCGTAATGGAGCCGTTGCTCCAAAAATTTCCTTTTCAAGCGCCTTGGCCGGACGCCACGGACGGACGCACCAAATGAAGTCCGTCGGGTCCGGTCGGTGCTTCCTGGCAAGATCCGACAAGCCTCGGCCCACCCGGGCACCTTCCCCCGGCGTCCGTCCACGTGGTCCGTCGTGGCCGGGCGTCCGTCGCTGGTCCGATCGCAGCCGGCCCAAAAAAAACCACGCCGCAGAGCTCTACGCGACGCACCGACCGGAGCCACGGGTCGGTCGCGTCCGGTCACCATCCAAATAAGGCCCTGGCCGCCCCGAAACAAAGATGTCTTCATCTTTTCTTTTGCTCTTTGCTTCAATCTTGCTTTGCCACTTGCCATGGGTCGCCAACACGTCGAAATGATCACGTTATCATCCATGTTAGCACGTCGAGAAGTTAGGCAAGATCGGTTAGTGCTCTCAAGTCCTAAATGCAATATGCAAGACGATATGGACCTAGAAGCACTTCATGCAAGGATTGTGGCATTCCCTCTTGATAGTCGGCTATCTATCCTATAATGTGATCACACGCTCTATCGTGTCTTGATCACGAAAGGAAAAACCCTATCAAGTATACCTTTGCCTTGATCTTCGGGTTCCTCTCAAGCCGATCACCGAGCTTGGCGATCCATCAAGTCCACCGACTTTGTCCATGTTCATGATCATCATGCTCCTTGTCATCCACCTAATCCTTTCTTAAGATACATACTTAGAGCAAAGGATTAGTCCACAAGTAATCGTCATCAATTTCCAAAACCAAACATGAGATTTCACCGGGCCCCCTCCTCCGGCGCCAGGCTGGGAGGTCGCCCTGCCATCGCCGCTCCCCCGTCGTCGTCGGCGGCGGGCGAGGGAGGGCCCAACAAGGCTCCTCGGCTCCTCCCTCCTCGTGCATCCCGCCCTCCCCCTCCCTCCACCGCCCGTTGCTTCCTCTCCGGTGCGGGGGCGATGTAACCTCTCCATGGCGGATCCAGGCCCCGCGGCGGCGAGGCTGCTGGATCCATGGCGGCTCTGCCCGGGAAGCGGCGGTGGCGGCAGTCTAGGGTTGGCGGCGCGGCGACCCCAATGGTCGGCCGTCACCCTCTCACGCGCGGCGGCGCCGCGGAGGCGGCGCCGGCCATCCCCCTCCCGGCGTCATGGGACTGCGGTTCCTCGGCATCGAGGCCCCTTAGCGAGGCACCATCGGTAGGTCGGCCGCGTGAGCACCGAGGAGAAGAAGCGACGCATGGTTTCCATCGCCATCCTTCCGACATTTGGTGATGCGCCTCCCTTGGCATGGTCGGGTCAGCGTCATTGCGGGCGACGAGCGTGTCAGGTGCGGGCGGCCGGCGCTCTTCCTCCGTCGGGCGTGGGGTGCGCCACCACGGCTTGACCATGCACGGGGCGTTGACCCGTCCCTGCCGGTTGTGGCGGCGCGGATGGCGGTGGTGTTACGACTTGTTGGCGGCACGCGTGGGCGAGCCAGCGCCGCAGCCGGGCGTGTGCGGCCGGAGGTCGCGTAATCACCTTCCCTAGGCAGGAGGCGACTACTGCGACGGTCCCTTCTGGTGCACGCGACCCGGTGTGGTATCGGGGGTGGCGGCTGCGGGGACGGCGACCTTTGGGGTGAAAACCACTGAACCCCCCAAGCCTTGTGCCTTGGGTCGACGGCGGTGGCGCCCAGCGTCATTACCTTCTTGAAGGTGTCGTCCTTTCGTTCCGTCGTCGGCGGTATCGGGGCTCGGGGAGCGAAAGTTCGATGGGTGCTCTCCAGCGCGGTGGCGTCGCGAGCGTCATCCCCCTTCTTAAAGGCTCCGTTGAACCCCACAGAGCTCCCGTCACCTTGCGGTTCCGCCCCAACCTTCAATGTCACCTCGGCGTCCTGCGCCCTGCGTTTTAGCGTCGGTCGTCGGCTCCACCACGCTCGGCCCGCCTTGCTCTAAGGTCAGCGCCGTCGCCGCTGCCGTCGTTGTTTGGTCGTGGACCACAGCGGCGTTTCGGCGGCGGAACTTCCACTACATATTTTGCTTAAGCGTCGCTGGGCTTGGCGGGTGCGTTATTGCGGCTTCGCCCAACTCTTCATCGGCTTTGTTAAAGCTTGGATTTCGGCGCCATCGTTGTCGCCGCCGCCGCGTTGTTTGGGCGTGGGCCACCGGCGTCACACTTTCGGCTTTGAGTCGTCTCGGGGGTTGACGCCATCGTTCTCGTCGTCGTCGTTGTATGGCCGTGGGGCCCACCGACGTCGCACTAAGATCCACCTCGGGCGGTCGCCGAAAGTGTGTGATGCCCCTTATGCTCGGCGGGTGAATTTCGGCTTAAGGAACTTCCACTCCATTCGGTCGGTGTCTGCCGAGGCTGGGCCTAGCGAGGCTGCGTTTCGCCTTAGCGTGTTGTGTTGTGTGGCTCGGTGGCGGGCTCCTCTCCTTCTTGCTTTCGTTAGTTGTTGTTGTCTTGTTTGTTGTGGCCACTTCCTCGTGGTTGGGTGGTGTTGTGTTGTGTTGTTTGTGTTGTATTGTGCTTTGTGTTCGGCCGGTCTTAGCTTCTTCTCTTAATGAAAAGACACGTGAAGGCGTGTTCGAGAAAAAAAAAACATGAAAATAACCAAACAATGACATCTTCTTTCTGTAGTTTAAGTCACATACAAATAACCACGTATTTATATTATTCGAAAAACGTCATGCATAATAAGGCATAAAAAGTCATGTATGTCATATTAGAACTAATTTATGAGTTGAAGTAGATCTTGGAGTTCTCTAGAGAAATTATCTATACAACTACCTGCATCGCTCTTCAAAATATCAATTAAGACTTCCGTTCTCAATGAATGTGACCTTTGTGAATGAGAAATAATGAGTTAACTTATTATAAACCAAATGACTTCATTTGATAATAAGAAGATAAAACATAAATACAAGTTTTTACGACTCCACTGTTTTTGGATAGCCAAAAGAGCTTATATCAGGGTTCGGGGTCTCCATTTCGCATAGCAAGAAGGAAAGAGAGGGGAGAGTATACCTAGAATGGCGGATGGCTCGCCTTGGCAGAGGAGGGTCGAACGAAGACCTCGTCTGCAAGCGCCTGTTTGCCTGTTGATGCAGATCACCTCGTGTAGGTATCACCTCGTTCGCCCGTTGATGCATATCACCTCAACTCCGTGTAGACATCACCTCTGTAGGTGTCAATGCGACTCTTCGCGGCGGCCATCCTTGATGAACTCCTTAACATGGGCGGGGCGCATACTACGGAAACATGGAAGAATTGTAATCTTAGATCAAAACCCTATGTGTATGTGATGATATGAACTGCCTAGATAAGAATTCTTGAGTGTGGAATAACCTGAGTACTGACTACATCAAACAATTTGCATTAATGAAACTGTGTAAATCCACCGTAAGTACGCACGGCTTGTTGTCTCTGCTGCAAGCAATCCACCGTGTTCAAATGGGGAGGCAAAAAAAAAAAAAAGAAGAAATAAAAACAAAATCGAAAAATGGATATTTATGGAAAGAATAAGAAAAGGAATTAATGGATATGTGAAGGCATAGAGTCTTGGTGTCAATCAAGCAATGCAACGCCATCTGCAAGGAGACTCAATTAGCATGATGATTAATGTGCATTTGCATGCGATCTACCATATGGGCTGCTGCTGGCCGATTGCTGGGTTTTTTTTTTCTTTCTTGGGACGATGGAGTGAGCGTGAGTTGGGTTCACGTGCGTGATTAGCGGCGGCACAGCGTCACGGGCTTTCATTGGGGCGATGAGGTTGACACACTCAATTAATCGACCCTTGGATTGTGAGTAAGAGAGAGAATGTTAAGAATATATCTAGACTCTTTATTTCTAAGATCTTGTTTCTTGGGTACTCTTGGGGAGGGATGACGTTTTTCGGTGTGGATTTTTGGAAAGACACACTCAATAGGTTTAAGCTAAGTTTTTTGCATGACATATCTATACATGTCCATTATGTATTTAGCTAAAAACTTAGCTTAAACATGGTGGTTCTTGTTGAAGCACACCTATGACGTCACAAATCTAAATATAGTTTTCCAAAATTTAATATTATTGGTTGTTATAGAATTTTTCATCCTCAAGTGAAGTTATAAAACTTCTATGCTTGTTGCATCTTATATTAACTCTTCATTTGCACTTTTAAAAATAAAGATTTTATATCCCTCTTAAGTACTACGATGACATAAATAGTAGTTTAAAACTTGCATCACATCGCTTCAGATTAATGATAGAGCTTGAAGTGGGATTTAGGGCCGTGGACCATGGTAACCCTTGGGATATTATTAAGCCTTATAATGACTAGTTCTAAAACAACACTACTAATCTATATCTTTACATGATGTTTTAAAGGAAAAAAATGAATATTGATATAACAGTGTTTCAATCAAAATCTATAAACGTATTTAAAACCATAACATATGAATGCAATACTACTAACTCCATTCCAAATTTGTACAAAATATCACATCTTTTGTTGCGGCTTGCTTTATTAAAAAAAGTTTTTCAAGAATGACTTAAATCTGACTATATACGTACATTTTTTTAATAAAACAGTGGTCAAAATTAGGGTCAAAAAGTTAAACGTCTTATAATTGGAAAGGAGACAATATATAACTATATATTTAAAACCACAACTTATGAATGCAATACAAATATATATCTGTACAATATTAAAGATAAAAAATTTCTCTAGAATTTATGTCCTTCACTCTCTCCTCCAGTTTATCCGTCCCTCCACTCACCTGAGTATGAGTCCTAGTCAAATTTACTAAAAATAGCACATTACATGGATTCAAAATGGGAGTTTTAATTGGTATATTGTTTCGTCCGTGACCTCAACTCATGAATTGTGCTCATAAGAGTTAGCATAGCGCGTCTCCAGTCACAATACAGAGTATCATTCAAGATGTACCAGAATAGATGTTGCAAACTGTGTGTTATGTTGTAAAGCGCAAACATATTTGTGCATACATATGTGGTTTGTTGAGGAAAAAAATTTCATGCTCGATAAGCTATTAATAAAAATTTACCCTAATTTATACATATACTTCGTCTACACAGTGCATCATAGAATTATCCTTACTTTTAACTTGATAGTTTTATAAATGTATAATTTGAAAATATATATAGTATACTTTATGGTATTAAACTATTTTTTTATAACAGATTATATTAATATATATATATGTAGATTTGAGACTTTTTGTTTGTTTTTTATAATGATTGAGTATTTTACTGAATTTGTAGAGGTGGTGAGCTTCCTATTACAATGGTACTATAAATGCAACATGCTGTGCTATTTTGAGTACGGCCTGATTGAGCTTCGATTGTGCCATTCTTTTACTTGATGCAGAACGAAGTTTCTATGCTTCTGTTACAAGCTGATCCCAAGAACGCAAGCTTTGTTTATTACATTCATAAGCGTGTCAAGGATATGATAAATAATGCGTCAAGTAAGGCTTTCAAGTCACTGACCCAGACGATGATAAGCAACACCTTTTTAGTGGCCGTACTTATTGCAACAATTACCTTTGCGGCTGCTTTTACATTGCCTGGAGGATATAGCAGTGATGCAGGAAGTGAAGGCCTTCCAAACATGGCCAGAAAGGCTGCACTTCAAGCATTCTTGATTTCGATACCTTAGCAATGTGCTCGTCACTTGCTGTTGCCTTCATATGCATCGTAGCAAAGTGGGAGGATATTGGGTTCTTGCTTTACTACAGGTCTTTCACAAAAGAAACTTATGTGGTTTTCATACATGGCAACCATCACGGCATTGCAACAGGTTTATACACAGTTCTAGCCCCTCGTCTCCTATGGCTGGCGATTGCAATTTGCACTTTGCCAGTTTTATTGCCCATTTTTACTAAGCTGCTTGATGAGCTTCCTTTGCTGAGACTCAGATTTCGACTAGGTCGGACATACAAACCTGATCTCCTTGATATCATCTAATGTTCACTCTGTATTTGTTCTTTCTGGCTACCTATGGTCTCTGTATGTCTTTAGACGACAATTGTTATTTGTAAACATATTATATTTTAGTACTTGTAAATTCCATGTAATGTGAATGCTGATCGTATATGTGAACTAGTTGCTGATTAGTTCTTTTTCTTTACCATCTTGAACATGTTTCTTACGAGGAAAACAAAGCTACAACACAATATCAGCTTAGGCTTACGAAGGCAAACAAACGATTCTTGCAAGATGGGTCTCACAAGGATCACAAACAAAGTTCAATAACAGTTAATTACATTGAAAACAATTCCTAAGCAACACCAGGAGATCCAAAGCAACACGATTAACGACTGGAAAGAACACTCATGAGCAATAGAGACAGGGACAAACGATTGGCTCGGATCCCATGGCTCCATGCCTGGTATGCAGGTCACACACCATTGGTAACCGAGTAACTGGTATGCAGGTCACACACCATTGGTAACCGAGTAAGTAGCCTGGTAATGCTAAAGTTAGTCGATGAAACCTCAGGTGATAGCAGACCGCCCAAACATTATAGAGCACGACACATATATATCATATAAATATTGGTTTATCATTTCCACAAACTTACGAGAACATCACAGTACAGGAAAATACCAACTGTAAAATGTACAAATGGAGCCAGCAGTTCACAATTATTTGCAATATAGATCCAAGCTAAATACAATCAGGGCAGACCCCTTCACATTTTTGCTGGACACTTCCACATGGTATTGTTTACATCGAACTTGTCAGGCAGTAGTAGCCTCAGCAGGTGCGGCCACAGCTTCACTTGCCACGGGTTCAGCCTCCCAGAACGAAGTCTTCTTGCCCGTCTTGGAAACAGTTTGCAGAACAGCATCAGGTGTTACGTTACCCTTCACTGTGACCTTCTGTTCCTCGATGTTTACATCGAAAGATTCAACACCTGAAGCAACCACAACACCAGTGCATACGTTTAGACTCACTCAGATACTGTAAAATACAGCAATAAATCAAAAACACTTCAAGGATTTTCAACCAATTAAATCCTTAGTAATAGATATAAGTATATTTATAAGTGGCTACCGTTTGGCAGGGATAACAGATTTTTCTGGTTTCCAGTATCTACTGGAATCTAAGAAAAGTTTCTGTCTCGAATCCCTCAAACATTTAGTAGCTGTTCTCCTGTTTGTTCATCTGGAGAGAAATAGGAATCTCTGCCAAACATACCCCAATATGTTCAGAGCAAATTGCAGAAAGGCTCAATCTAATAATCTACTTCCACTTAGATTGACGATTCAACACTAGTATCCAAGCAGTTCAAAGCAAATTGTAAAAAGGCTCTATCTAGTAATCTAGTTCCACTTAAGGGTTTTTTTTTTTTTTTTTTTTGACAACATAGTTCCACTTAATAAGTTGATTTAAGACAAGAACTCAAGCAATTGTAGACAAACAACACTCCAGATGTTCTATGTCACATAAACAAAGAAGGTAAATTTAAAGGACAAGCCAGCAGGGAGAAGACTTAAAATTTGATGCTAGGAACTTAAAGAGTGAATTTCTCTACAAACCATTCTGGGACACAGGGATTATGCATTTGATCACAATCCTATGCATAACATCCTTCTAAAGTTTTCTAGTGCATTCAGGCTCTATGAAACTGCAGATAGTAAAAAACACATTTCAGGCTCTATGAAACTGCAGATAGTAAAACATGCCTAGAAACTAGCGGTTTTATATTCTTTGAAACAATAACCTTGAGAGAAATGAAAATGCATGATATGTTATTAAACCTTCCATTGGTTAAAGGCAAATTCACTGAATTAATCAATCCAAATCATTGGTACGCTGCACTGAAAAAATTTGGTATGCCTACTGCTCTGGAAAAATTCTGTAGGTCATCATATTGTGCGGATTCTCATCCAGCAGCAAGATCAAAAGCATGCCCATGGTTTGGTAACATTCAGTTAAATTTGAGGACAAGGCATCCAATTATAGTTAACAATTGCTACTAGCTGATAGAAGGCAAATAAAACTATTAAGCAAGAGTGACAAATCAGCCGTCACAAACCAGAAAAACTCAATCTAGTAAGTAGTAATCTACGTCCACTTAAGTAAATGATTTTTACAAGTTGACCAATAATATATTAGGATGTTGTACTAACATGATTCAAATCCATGTCACATAAACAAAAGCTGGTAAATTTATAGTAGTAGCCAGCAGGAATAGAATTAAAATTTAGTATTCAGGACTTGCAGAGTGAATTTCTTCACAAAGCATTCTGTTAAGACAGGATTATGCTATTTGATTGCAATCCTATGCATAACATCCTACTAAAAATTTCTGGTGCATTTCAGAGTCCTTTGATTTCTTTTATTTAACTGCTGCAGTCTTCCAAGTAACATAAAAGTCTTGTTTGAATTGTGGAAAGTTGCTAGTCATAAAACATGGTATGCTGACAAAAAAAAAGAGAGACTATAGTTAGTAGACCATACCTAGAAACTAGCTGTTTTCTATTCTGTGATAACATTGAGACAAACAAAACAGCATGCTATCTTGTTAAGCTTTGTTGTGGTTAATGGCTGAATCATTGAATGTCGTTGTAAACTAGCTATACTTGAAGACAATTTTTGCTACTGGTTGCAAAGCATGGCCAAGTTTTGCTACTCAATTAAAGTTGAGGGTGAGGCATACATGCGAATTGATAATAGCTGGCGATAGAAGGATGAGGGAAGACAAATATTAAGCAGCAAGAGTGAGTGAGATATGAACCTTCCATCTTGCCCAGAACCCGCTTGACAGCTCCAACACAGCCTTGGCAGGACATGCCAACCTTGAGCACGACAGTCTGCACCATAGCATACAGGGTGAGGGAAAAAAAATGTAAGAACCAGTTGGCAGTCAGGCTAATTTTACTTTTCATCACGGAATGAGCGAGCAAATTAAAGCATAGGCATGCTTCTCCAGATTAGATTTTGTAGCTCGAGCAATTGTATGGTTGAAGCTTTTCCAACGCTACTACTAAATGCATACACTTGGCAGTTTCAATATCTTTGGCAACAACCTTTTTATATCTGTGCGCTGCGGCGGAGAACAACACTAGATAAATAGATTGTTGCTAAAGAGTAAGCAAGCAAAACGGCCTATAATTTGGAAGAAATACTCCATCCCCATCTCACTTTGATCGTCGTATAGCATGTGTGTAGCTTGTATGGGCACACAGCAGCAGCAGCCTAAATGGTGGATGAATCCATCACATGAATCAAACAGTATAATAATTGTCCACGAGCATAGGCGAGCTAATTAGCAACATATATTCATTCATCTTGGAGAGTCCCCAACACATGTAGCCTCTGGGACCCAAAACTAATCTGTTCACTTGACAGGGTCAGGGCGGCGCAGAAAGGCTAAAAGACGCCCCCCACCCCCACCCCCCCACCCCCCACCCCCCCACACACACACACCTTTCTCTACTTTAGATCTAGGCGCACGCGGATCGAAACAGTAACCCACCCGCATCATCCATCCCCTGAACGGTCTCGCACCTGACGACCTACCTCTGTTTCGGAAACGAACCCGACGGCGCCCCCGCGCGCAAAAGGAATCACCGGATACTTACTCCAAAAATCTAGCTAGTACCAATCATCATCATCGTTTCCGAATCGAGCGGAAGGAAGGGGGCAAGCATTTACCTGGGCGGCCATAGCGCGAGAGGGGAACAGGCTCGAGGTCGGGGTGAAATCTCCTGAGGGGCAGCGAGGAGGAGGACGACGACGGGGAATCTGTGGGTCGGAGCTTGGTGCGGTGCGGGGAGAGAAATAGGCGAGGCGGTGGAGTCGGGGAGACACGCAAAGCGGTGACGTCAACGCCGACGCAACCAAAAGCCGCAGCCCCCTAGTCTCCCGTCACTGACAGGTGGGGACGTCGACTGGTGGGAAGCAGCCACGGCCGGGCCCCACACCAAGATCGAGTAGTAGATTTGATCTCCTTCCTTCTCCGTGTACCGGACGCAGTCGTTCCGTTCCGTGCGTGGATCGCACGCGGTCGTACGTCGTGTATACCAACGACCACGACGAACCTCATGCATGATGTCTTGTTCCCTTTTCTCAACAAAAAAAAAAAAAAAAAAATCTTGTTCCCGTGGCAAAGCGGTTAACGGTGGTGACATTGTGACACCACACTGTAAATTTTGTGGTGACATTGTGACAACACGAGCATCCGAGGAGAGGGACGGTTTCTATTTTCCATTCCCATAATACACACTGTAATTAACCTTAATTAATAGTAACAGGTGTCTGATTCATCGAACTAAAATTATTAATCTCTCTACTAACAATCCAAATGGCTCCTACGTTGGTCCTCCGCTCCAAACTCCTTCACCCACGATGAGGCCACCATGGCATATATATATTGACATGCTAGCTAGCTATTCCGTTAACTAATTAACCTTTTCCATGCGGCAATCCCATGACACATGCATGATGAATTACATCACATGATAAAATAGACACATAGTTAAACATTGTGCAACCATCACCATGCATACTAGCTAACCGGCTCTCACACCGAAAGTCAGCGTCCAACAATCGTGGCCTTACAATACAGGTTCAAATCCTCGCTCCGCCCTTGCCGCAGACAAGCATGCATCACCTTGATTTACAAACGCTCTTTGGTTGGATCTTGCAGCGAAAGTCAACGTTCATCAATTGTGCCCTTCTTCCAAAACAAGTTCAGATCCTAGCTCCGGTGCCCTTGCAGACAAGCATGCATCACCTGGCCGGATTTATAAACACTCTTTAGTTAAATACGTCGTCGTATCGATGGCGAAGTCCACAATGTCGTGGCAACAGCGAGTAGCGGTGAAAACACAAACATCAAAGAGAGAGAGACAGAGAGACTCTTTCTCTTTTATATTCCCACGGGTGTATGGAGCTGCTTTACATTATCTTTGGGCTATCGATCAGAAGTCTAGATACTGAATTTGGCTACTATAATCTTGATTATGAGTTATTATAATAATTTGGACCACTTAAATCCTTAACTATAGTTTGTGGATTATTATTCATTCAACTATACACTCCTATTAATTACACTAGTACACAAAATCTTGACTGTGGCGGGTTTTTTAGATTAACTATGATGTTTTTTGAAACCGCCACGAAGCAAAGGTTGTGGTTAACCGTGAAGGTTAAGGAAATCTAAACCTAACCGGCCGGATCTGGGCCGTTGCATATATCCGCCCCACCGCCACCGGATGCGAGCCAAAACCCTAACACGGGGCGGATTCGGCAGGATGGGGCGGGTCGGGGATAGCCCGCCCGGCGAGCTCGCCGGATCTGTAGGTCGCGACCGTCCGACTCCACCGCGCTTCGCCTTTGCCCGCGCCCGTCTTTTTCGATGCCACTGGCGGCCGGGCGAGCTCGCCCGATCTGTAGGTCGCCACCGTCCAACTCCACGCGCTCGCCTTTGCCGCCCCATGCAGCTTGATGCCCTGGCGCCTTGCGCCGGGCCGCCACGCAGCGCCACCACGGCGGGAGAGAGTTGGGGAGGCGACTAGTATGGGCTGAGGGTGAGGGAGAGGGATTTGAAGTGAAAAACCCCAAGTTCCGGTATATATAGTCAGTGATGTTTATTGGGCTGGTATGAGCTCTCTAGACTGGTAGTCGGGCCTTATTAACCGCGGGTTTTTTTTTTTATAAAAGCCCCTGTGGCATTTTAAAACTAATTTTTTGTACGGTTAATAAAATACTATGGTCTTGTAAAAAAAATTTGTAGTAGTGTTAGTAGGTTGAGGCAATTATCGGGATACAATAATTTATGATTATTATAATTTGGGGGTTTTTTAATTTGTTGTCTTAAACTATTTTACATAGTTGAAGGAGTTATATGGGTCTGTTTAGGATACCCTCCACATTTTCTAACTCTACTTCAACAGCTCCAACCTACTGTAAAGCAGGATTAACTACAACGCAAATAGGAGGGAGTTGTTTTTAGAAAGGTCTAATGTACCCTTACATAATACACAAGTTCTGATGATTGAAGTTCCATAGCATACGTTGCGATGATTGAAAGCATATATAAGTGACCATTCTTTTTGATAAATTGAAATATAATTAAATTTTACATTTGCAAATAATTTAGTCAAATCAAATAACAATACCAACGCATATTTTTGGGTCAAGAAATGACAAGCTAAAATCACCCCCATCTCTGATAAATAACAAAGCTCAAGTCAGTGCCATATCTAATTGTTACCCCGGAGGGAAATTAAAAGACAATTCCTAATTCAAGGATCAGTTTGTAGCAACTTGGTCCTAGGTGGTGACTATTTTCATCGTTTTTCTATATATGTGCTTCGAAATTCCTAATTGGGTTGGCAACTTGGCCCTAGGTCGTGACACTAACATGTATCATACGTTGATATTAAGACAAATAGTATAATAGCAGCAACTTAGATTGGTCCTGGGTGGCCAATCTAAGTGCCCATAGCCTCAGTAGTCAAATGTACTGGTGAGGTAATATAGCAAAAACTAAGTTTCTACCTTTCTGAATCATCTGAAGGAGTCTATTGATGAATTTGCATATATTTTCCAGTGACAGAGGCCTTTGTTATCCCTATTCAATTTTCATTTACAGAAACAAAGACTCCATGAGGCTCGTTTGGCCATGTAAGACAATCAACCATGATCTCCCTCGACTGTCCAGATACATGCCTGAATATTTGTGAAAAAAATAAAAAGCATCTGTCAACATCAGCTACGAACATCCAGCAAGTATTCTACACAAAACTGTTACCTCGCAATCTCACATCAAGCCGCACCTGGACAATAAACATAGATGTTATCCATGGCTGCAAGCAACACCTGAACTTGCAAAGTGACAAAACTTCCGATGGCTTCTTTTTCTCTTCCCAGTACAATATTCAGTAAGATTAATAACAAGTACAAGTATTTAATTGAGTACAAACCCGAACAAAGAAATACCAGGACTCTATAAACTCTTGTAGACAGAATCACAGAGCCAGAGAGGATCAGGCTTTGCGTGGCTGCAATCCCATGACAAATGCATCCTGATTACTTATTACTGGCCAGAGAAAAGCACAAACAGGATAGAATAACAGTCAGATGATAAAATAAACATAACTGAAGGTTCTGCCATCATCATGCATGCCAGCAATCACGCTGTTTCAAAACGCATTCAGAAACACAGACAAGCCAGAAATCCAATCAGTTTTGCAGTTTCCATTGCTTTCTAACAGCTACCTCATTAGTCATTTGTATCGAAAGGACCAATTTACACCATTCCATGTATACCAACACATTTATCGACAGTCACACGACTCACACCCGCTTCTAAAAGCGGGTGGCTTGATGCACAATTACATGGCACAAAAACAAAAGGAACCTTTTTCCTTACAAAGGGGCAAGCTTACACAGTCACAGGCATATGCTAAGTAGGTACAAAGTACAGCTCGTTACTGGGGTCCTGCTGCTTCCACAAAACTAGCAGCAACACAACAAAGACCATGGCACAAATAAATCGAGTCAATCGATTGCTTCGACGACAGTTTGTGTCTCCTTTCTCCATCCCAACCATCTTCTGATGTTCAGCAGCAGAATCACATTGGTGTTCTTCACATGGAGGAGCCCGTGTACTATCAGAACGCCTGCTGCTGGTGGGGAACTTCAAGTCTTCGGTCAGCATGTTCACGGTCTGTGTAGACAATTGGTTCCTCTGTTGAGTCGAGTTGCAGTAGCCTTTCCTTTCCTCAGACTGACAATTCTTTTGAAACAAAAGATGGTCCGGGCGCTGCATCAACCTTGAAACTGATCGTGGAGGTAGGCGGTGGCCATCTCTTTCTGAATCACTGTAATAGGTCAAATACTGGAGCTGCTTCTTTGGAGTTGACAAAGCTTGCCGCCTGCACGCCTGAGTTTCAAAAAAGAAAAGTGTGAAGAATTCACTTTAATCTACAAATGGTAAAGTATCATAAAACCTCACTCTGGAAACAAAGTTCTGAAGAAGTATCACTGCACAGAAACATTCAGCATGCCTATAAAATTACCATACACGGGATACACCACTACACCACTTGAAGAATAGGAAGACAGTAATTTTTTTCTAAAAAAACTGACCAGAAAAGGAAAATGAAAATGAAAAAGAGATCAGTTCTTTCTGCACCAAAAGTCAAAGTGATTGTTTCTGGTATCATTCAAGGAACAATGTAAACAGAAAAAACATTCCAGTTTCCAAAGAGCAACAAATAGTAATACTCATGCATCATGACCTTACTATATTAAGTATTAAAACTATTCAATTTATACATGATGATACCTGATTAGTAGCTCGGGGTGTTAAACAAGTAGGACATGGATCACCAATTCTTGTCAACACATCGGAGCGCCTTCTACTTGACTTAATGAGATCAGCAGATTCAGAGTGCACATCGGAGCACCTCCTACTTGACTTAACGATCTCAGCAGAATCAGAGTGTGCTATGATACCCAGATTATCATGATAATCATGTGCCGAAGTGTGAAAAAGCTCATTGTTGGACATCCCATGCGGAAAATCAGATTCATAATTCCAAAGTCGTCGCCTTGCACGTGTAGTTCCAAGAATACCACTGCACTGTCCAACTGGTGGCTGGGAATTGAAGTCACTAAAACAACAGACAGATTGTAACTCACGAGGAGATCCACTAGATCCACTGTCTCTGATATCAGCATGATCGATTGGAGAATTTGACCCATTGACATTTTTGTGGGCTCCACGTTCCTCCTGCCTCTCAAGTAGCTTAGCTGTCTCGGCTGCCTGAAAAGCTGCAGTGCAGATATCTGGAACAAAGCCATCTTGGCAGCAGTCCAAAGCATGGATAATGTTACTGATCTCAGAGGATATAATCCTTACATTCAAGCTTCTCATGATCGAATGTATCATCTGAATTGATGACATAATCATCTGAGAATTGTTTGTTTTAGTGCTATGGTCCAATATCAGCAAGCCCGACCTTATCAATGATCGTCCATAAGGCTCCAGTGTCAAAGGATTGTGTTTTAACAGAGCAATCACCAAGCTAACGTGGACAGCAGTCTGGCAGTGGGCCTCCTCTAGAGCGCCTGACACTTTCACGCACACATCATTAACCAACTCATTAGATGCAAATTGCCAATTGTTGGACTGGACAAGAGCAGCAATACACAGAGCCGAACCAGAAGAGATGCTCTTGTTGGTGACCATCAAACCATCTGATAGGGGACGACAAAGGGAGCTCATGATCTCAGATTTCTCTTCTTCTCTGCCCAAAGGATCAATGCAGTAGCGGGATAATGTGCAAACCACCTTGGAGCAACCAGCAGTATGCAAGGGCCTGGAATCTGAGGCCATGAGCCTGACAACAGCTGAGACAATCTGTCCAATGTGTGGTATAATTGTGCGGCCATGAACTTCAGCTGCAGTCTCAAAAATGCATAGGATCTCCTCTTTAGAGTATCTGGAAGAAGGCTTGTCTGGAGCACACAAACGGGCAAGAAATGGAGGAAGTGTATTTGAATCAAGTTGTTCCACGTATTGCTTCAAGCCTCTGAAGGCTTGCGGTTTCTTGTCAATCGGATCCATCATAGAGACATCCAGTTCTGCATATTCGTCGATTCCAAGATTTGTAGCCATTGCATACACTGGATTCATCATTAAAGAAACAAAATACAAGCCGTTAATAAAGGTAAACGCCGAATGTAGTTTGCATACACTGGATTCACCATTAATTAAAGAAACAAAAAAAATACAAGCTGTTAATAAATGGATCAGCACATATGGTTCCTTCAGTTAAAGCATACCAACATGAAAACATAAAACTTTTTTCAGGTTTGCTGACCACTAACGATATAAACAAGGTGTGATCCTTCTATCTATGATCTATAATAACAAGAAGAAGAACACAACATAAATAATGCCAAAATATTCAAGAAAACGGAAAAAAAAAAAAAGGGACGACCAACTAGTGACAATTCCAGAGACCATGACAGTGACTTCAGGCATTCTCAGAGGTTTAGAGACAGTAACAATGAAGTAGAAAAACCGATATAATGCTAATTTCTTTTTTAAGCAAATATTTCGGTCCATCATTCGAAATTCAAAGAAACGTTATATTGTAGGAATAATCCTGTAAAGTAATGAGTACTTTCCAGACATCATCGGAACAGCACTGCCCCTGAAGCAAGCCTAACCCCAAAAGCCTCGTTCGAACCCGCCCAGAAATTCAAAAGAAACCGCACCCGCGCGGCCGGCGCAATGGAAATGAAATCCACCGATACGCCAACCAAACCAGGACCAATCTCCATTCATCTCGCGCGCCAGCCAGCGAAGAAGAAGAAAAAAGACCAATCGAGCCGAACAAGAAGCCAAGAACCGTGGACGCCGCGGGATTCCATTTGCGCACCCACCAACACGAAGCAAGCAGAGCGCACCGGCCTCAGATCTCCCTAGGCTAAGTGATCGAGAGAGAGAGGACCGCTTGGGTTGCAATTCAAAGATCCCGTAGACCAAACCCCACGCTTTGGGTAACAATATCCATCGGAGCGGAGAGAGAGGAGGGGTAGGGTTGTTCCTTACCGACGAACCCGGGTCGATCTCCGAGGCCGGCGAAGCGGCAGAGGAGGAGGAGAGGCACACCGATGCCCGGCGAGCGAGCAGGCGTTGCGGCGGGGAGATGGGTCGCCGCTGCCGCTGCAGTGGACGCTTCCTTCGGCTCCGGGGGTTGGTGGGGTGGGGGCGGGTTCGGCGGAAGAAGAGGCGGCGGTCGGAGGGAAGAGCGGCAGTTTCAGTTTTCGATTTCTTTTCGATTCGAGGCGATCGTCTACTAGATGCTTTCTTCGCTTCGGGGTTTGGGCCCTTTCTGTTTCGGCCCAACGTGGAGAGGCGCGAGGCCCGACACGGTCAATGTTTTTGTATTTCCTTTTTCTTTCCCCAATGCAGGGCTTATTTTCTTCGGGACTTTTAATTTTTTGCCACTCCATGCCATCCTTACAGGGTGAGTGGCAACAGATGTGCCACCGTGGTCCACATGTCATTGAATCAGATGGTACCACTTGTCATTGAGAGAGAGCGGGTGTTATCCATAAGGATGGCAAAAGGTTAATTTTCCCATTTTCCTATCGTGATGGGATCAAAGTTGCTCGTGGACAGGTTCCAACGGCCAAATCTTGGAAAATTTCCTGGGGTTCACGCATGAATATTTGTTTCCCAATATATTAAGCAACTCCATCCGGAGACCCGAAGTCCATGAAGCAGTATCGTCAAATCGTTTTAAAGTCTACGTTGTTTAGATCCTATATTTTGTACTTGTAATATTGATAGACTATAGGTAGTGGAATGGTTAAATTGTTTAAAGTTTGGTATGGGTCTAGATTCTCACAGAAACGTTTTGTAGACAATTCAAGAAACATTTTAGATGATGAATCAAAATCACTTTGTGAGATCGTTTAGCTGG
Organism: Hyparrhenia diplandra; assembly: GCA_015847255.1. Taxonomy (NCBI): domain Eukaryota; kingdom Viridiplantae; phylum Streptophyta; class Magnoliopsida; order Poales; family Poaceae; genus Hyparrhenia; species Hyparrhenia diplandra. The sequence goes on from JADLZK010001758.1 coordinate 81,319, forward strand.
TAGGCTAGATTAAGACTCTCAAATAAATGATATTCGTGTAAAAAATAATATAAATAAAAAATTGCTTAAAAAATTTCTTTGTTGGACCAAGACCACCTTAAATACATTTAATTAACTTGTCCCACATATAAAGGTTTATTACGATTATTAAGTATAGTGAACTGGCATTTTGTGTTCCTAGACAAAAAACGCTTCAAACATTTTTGCCTCGAAAGCGAATCGGCTTTTGGCCAAACACATCCTAAGGCCCCTGTTTGGTTTAGAGACTTTTTAGTCCCCGAGACTAAAAAAATCCCTAGAAACTAAATAGGAGGTACTTTTTCTTTAGAAGCCCTTAAAAGTACCTCTTTAAGTTTTTTTTAAAAAAATCCCTAAGACTAAAAAGTCCTAAACCAAACATCTCTTAAGTCTGCCCACTCAACAAGACTACTGAGTAATAATTGCATACATAAATGATGTTTTTATCATGGTACTATGGACTTAGATACTTGAAGAACCTGAAAATCTTGTTATTTACCATGTACATTATCACCTACAGTATCCGATTTCAAATTCGATGGAAACATGCTAAAAAAAGAGTTAGCACCCACGTATATATAGAAAAAAAAGAGAGGACCAAATCCTGTTTACTTGCCTCTAAAAATAAAACGTGATCTTACTACTAATGAGAAACTGAAACATTAGAGACAAACAAAATTAACCAAGAAGCTCGCTCTAGTACAACACACCGGCAGCGTTCATTTTTTTTTTTTTTTCACTTGCGAATTTCAATTCTTCAATTTCCACCCCATGGGCAACGCGGCAACGGGCTCAAAGGTCAAAGATGCGCGCTTCACGTCTTTCAAGGACGCAAACGCAATTTTGCATACTCCCACCACATCTCCCAAACCGGACCTTCGAGAACCTCGCATTCGTCCCCGGGTCCCTCAGCTCCAACCCACCCCCTCCCCACCCGCACCACTCCCGCCACTGCCACGCGGGACCCACCAAACATCCTACCCCACCCGTCAGCCACTACGTGACGAAACTCCTCGCAAGCGTTCCCACCACGCGCCCGACCACGTGCCCGCGACCGGCGACAGCAGGTCACCTCGCGGCGTCTATAAATACTCGGTTTCCATCCCCACCGCCAACTCCCCGTCCACATATAAGCCACCTACCCCTCGCCTCCACTGACCGCCCCTCCACCTCCTCGACGGAGACGCAAACCCTAACCCAGCCACAGCCCGGATCCCTCTCCTCCTCATCCACTCCTCCCTCCCTCCCCGATCTTCTTCTTCTTCTTCTCTATATAAGACCGAGGATTTCGAAATTCTTTCCGCGGGATCTCTAACGGCCTCGCCGTTCCCGCGCGAATCGGCCTCGGATTGAGCGTTTTCCGCCACGGGGCATTGGTGATTGGGTGATTGGGGATTTTCATCTGGTGGTGGTGTGGTGGGGATTCGGGGCCGTGGATGGCGGAGCCGGCGTTGGAAGGGAGCCAGCCGGTGGATCTGTCCAAGCATCCCTCCGGTATCGTCCCCACGCTCCAGTAAGTCAGCGAGACCTTGCTGGATTGGGAGGGCGCCCTCCTCCCATGAAACATTCGATTCGGTTGGGGATGAGCGCCGGCTAGGATCTGCCTGCTTTTCAGTGATTGATTGTGCTTCAGCTTGTCCTAATCCGCTCGGCCTGGTGGTGTATTTGACTGGGAGTCGGTGAATCTGGTCAAGCTATAGTTACAGTGCTTGTTTTGGGGTATTGGGGCTAGATCCAGGATTCCAGGGTGCTGTGGTGGATTCACAAGGACTAATCCAGTGAAAAGCGCACCGAGTCATGACGATTTGCTTTTGACCTCCTAGTTCTCAGGAAAAGAAATCGATTTCACCAAGACAATTAAAGCATACACGAATTTGAAATATCAAAAACTCGATTTAATGTTGAATGTTTGAGTTGATGCTACTGGGGTAGGGATAGGGTATTCAGGACCTTCTGAATCTTGCTTTTATAGGGTGTTACTAGAAGAGAGGGTGGATGCGTATGACCTTGTGTAAGTTTGTGTCTGATGCTAATGTTTGGTTGTTAGCAGAAAGCTTGCTAAGGTGCCCTGTATTTGTCTAGTTCTGGTATATATTCTGCTATGAGTATGATGAAGGAATTGGCTTATGACTTCCTTAAGTGCTATTTATCTCTACTGCTCTCATAAGCTGCTAAAATGAGCTCAACACTGCACATATTTGATTTAGCTAGGAGTCTTTGCTCTGTTTCTATTTTGACTTTTGTTGCTCTGGGGCGATTCTATTCTCTGTTTGTTTGTTCATATGCTCAACACAGAGATGTTGATGTCCTTGCTGTGTTCCACTTTATGCTGTTTGGTCTGGAAACAGGAATATTGTGTCGACGGTCAATTTGGACTGTAAATTGGAGCTCAAATCAATTGCCCTTCAAGCACGTAATGCAGAATATAACCCCAAGGTGGGATTGTTCTTTCAATGCATTTTTCTCTTCATTTTATTCTGCACGTAGTGCTATTTTGCCAAGGTTCTGTACATATGTAGCAAACCGATGGTGCTACTTCTCCAGAACTATTTTGCAAATGTTTGCTCGTCTGTGTTATGGTTTTGATACATGAATGGATCATAGTGCTGTATTTGCAGTGTGGTCCGATTAGTATGTACTCTGGATAGTACCATTTGTTGTATGCCTTTCTTTTCCTGTATGCTTGTTATCCCGTATTCATGGTTCATGTCTGCTGGTGATGAATAGTCTGGAACGAAAATCATATCATTTCACATATGATAGTTGTTGGTTCATATTTTAATTATATTTTAAAAAATCATGCTTATCGCCTTGTACAACTTCTAAGAAAATACAGACCACTTCTCTAAACAATTTTTATTCCTCATTTTTCAATAAGTATTTGGTTGTGAACTTATGATAAATTAGAATTCCATCTTTTCATTACAATTTGTATGCTTTCGTTCAACAATTTATATGTATGATGTGCTATGTTTTGATATACATATACATATTATTCTGCCAACTATGTCTAGCATATATAGTGAAAGGTCATTACTTGGTTTTATCTCATTACCACATTCAGTTCTGACATCATGCAACTTCATTTACATGTTTTATTTTGTTTCAGCAATGTACATTGTCTTTGCTTTAATAACTCTTCTTTGTAAAAAACAGCGTTTTGCTGCGGTTATTATGCGGATAAGAGAACCAAAAAACGACAGCATTGATATTTGCATCAGGGGAAAATGGTAAGTTTACTTCTGTATCAGTGATGTTGTGCATGTTCTTTTTAAGTAGTTATATTATATTAGGTATGGCTCTGACTCTATACCATAAGAAATGAGATTCCTGCTATTTATGGTGCACTTATAGCTGTTAAAATTTAGTGTGAACACCTCATAGGTACTTAAGGTTACTTTTTCTGTTATCCTTTTGCTTGACTGTATTCCTAATGAGCTTCTGTCTGAGAAGTCATAATAATTTCCCTAATTGTGCACTTGTATAAAGAAACACTTGCTGTGAATTATCAGGTCTGCACTGGAGCAAAAAGTGAACAACAGTCTAAACTTGCTGCTAGGAAGGTAATTTCGTGTGCTTTTTCTCTGCATCTAAATATTCTTTGTCTGCTAAGGGAAGTCTAGACAATAACTGTTTTTGCTGTTTGCAGTATGCTCGCATCATCCAGAAGCTTGGTTTTCCAGCAAAATTCAAGGTATGTATTCCATTCTTCAAATTTGTGTGCTTTAATTCTTGGATAAATGTCATTGAACTTCTGTTATTTCTGTGTTGTCAGGACTTCAAGATTCAGAACATTGTTGGGTCTTGCGATGTCAAATTCCCGATCAGGCTTGAGGGTCTTGCATACTCTCATGGTGCTTTCTCAAGTGTAAGCTGCATTCATTGTCTTTTTTAACCATAATTCTCTCAGCTACCTTCTTGAATTTTCCTGCCGGTGTCCTGATATTTTGCTTGTTTTTCACTGTCCAGTATGAACCAGAGCTCTTCCCTGGCTTAATCTACCGAATGAAGCAGCCAAAGATTGTGCTGCTAATTTTTGTTTCAGGCAAGATTGTTCTGACTGGAGCTAAGGTTAGGCGGTCATTTCCTTTGCCTTTAATCCCCCCTGAATGTATTAGAGTACAATTAAGCTATTCTTTTTTCGTCTCTGTTTGCGTTATCTAAGCTTTTCTTTTTCCAGGTGAGAGAAGAGACATACACTGCCTTTGAAAATATCTATCCTGTCCTCACAGAGTTCAGAAAAGTTCAGCAATGGTATGTAGCATCTATTAGGTCTAGTTGTTGTCAACTATTAGGCCTAGTTGTCGTAGCCCCCTTTATCATCTAGTGTATGGTTGATTGTATCTTAATGGGGTTGGTGATTCACAATTTCATTGAACTTAAAGTTGTCACTTGGTGTATGCAGATAACTTATTGGAAGTAAGCAGGAGAGTGCTGAATGTGGAAATGCTATTGCTGGCTGTCCGCTCCAACTTCCAAGTGTACATATAATCTGGACCTCGGAGGAGCCTATGCGCTGCCCATCAGTCCCATGAGACCTGGTGCATTGCACTTGTCGATGTCCACACAGCTAAATTATTTATCACGGATCATGCTTGGTCGAGTAGATTCATGGGCAGCAGCGATTGTAGCTTGCGATGCCTTTAGTGGAAGTGGTACGCCAATAAGACTGGAAAGCAAGTTTTGGTCCTGGCTTTTCTGAAAGTCTTTTTTTTCTAGATGTTTCTGATGATGAAAAAGAGAGAGGCAACTGTAGTGTATGTACGTACGTACACCTTGACATGTTGTGATGATAATACTGAAATTTTGGACATCTTTGATGGATGGACTGTTGCTAACCGCTGTATCCAGAACGTGACTTCTTGTTCATTTTCCTTTCGTTTTGGAATCCTTGGCCTTGAGGTGCTCTGGGTTTGCAGTGCTCACTCAACATTTACCGACGTGCAGTATGACAGCAGCTCAAAACTTGGTTTCTGAATTTGTCGGATTAGTTTGGACATCTCGTGTCATTTTTTTTATGTTTGGCCTGTAACTCGTTTTCATCAGTCGTGACACACTTTTTCCAACTGGAGTCTGGGGCAATGTTACTGTAGAAAGCCTGGATAAAGTGCACTGTTACTACTAGGAGTACTATACCAGCCTGACCTGACGTGTAGTATGTGGTCAAATTGGTAAAGCCAGAAAACAAGGACGAACGACATGGCTTTGAGCACACGAAAAGTAATGATGGCAGCACGAACCACAGAACCAACCAGAGCATCTCAGTTTCAGTTTCAGCAGCATCAGTTTCTTCTCCCCCTCGGTTTTTTTTTTTAACCCTCACGCGTTTCTCTGTTTGACCCCAATATCCCGCGGTAAAAACTTGCAGAAGCTTCCATGTTCTTTCCCTCACACACACAAAATGTTATCAGCTTGCATTTTTCTACCACTAGTAATTTCCACTATGATGAAATTTCAAGCTTGATGAAAATAGAAAGTATCATAAGATTGGCAGATTGCTGATATACATTTTACGGAGCAGGTAGTAAGATCATTTCTTTTCTAAATAAAAAGTAGTAGATCATTTCTTTTCTTGGGAAGGATGTAATAATAATAAAGGGTAAAAAGGTAGGGTAGCTCACATCACACATGTTTGGCTTTGAGCTTGCGTTTGGCGTCAGCCTAGGACATGACGAAACTGAAACACCACTAGTTGGCCACAAACAGGCAACACAGCAAAGGGATAGTGAGTGCGAGGGAGAGCAGTACGAAAATTGAAAGCAACCAGCCCGGCAACGCCGTATCCGTTTCAAATCCACCACCTATGCCGGCCACAAAATTAAATGAAAATTAAAAAGGGGGAGATTTGTTGGGGAGATTATGTATTTCCTCCCATACCATTAGTTTTAATTCAAAAATGAAAATACTTTCACTCCCTTAATTCAATTGATAGATGTATATCAGTAGTAATATCTAGTGTTTCTATGTGTTTATTTGTCTTATATATGCAATTGATGTAGTAGTGATACTATAATGAATCACCCAGGATTTATTATTATTATTTTCAAAAAAACAGTTGTCTTGACACGGTGCTTCACCTCTAAGAAACTTCCTTTTTACCATATTTATTACAAATATCTCTATTACTTCTATTATGACAAAAAAAGAATATATATACTCCAACTAAACTTGCAACCTTTTTTTCCAATATAAATAAATAAATAAAAATTGGAAAAAAAAGAAGAAACCTAAACCATCAAAGCTCCCACGCAATACAGATGGCAACCGACCCCAAAAAGCATGAATGAAGCAGCAGCATACTTTAGGATGAAGCAAGCAAAAACAAAAATGATAAATGTGAAAAAGAATTTCTGAAAAACCAAAATGAATTTCCATTTGTAGCCTCTCTCTCCACAGCTGTTGCCCAAAACTCACAAAAAAAAGAAAAAAAAAAAAAAAAAAAAAAAAATACGAGGAGGCTTCCCATAAAAGGCTCTCCCTCCGCTCCAAAACAAAAAGCTCCCGAAATCCCCTCACCTACTCTTCTCCCTCTCCTCTCCCTGTGGCAGCGCCGCCTTCGCCGGCGGTTGCCTGCCTGCCAGCCTGCGCCTTCCGGCCGCGCTTCGACCTCGACGCACCGCCGCGACACCGAGCATGGACGTGCACCAGCCGAATGCGGCCACCGACGCCCTCGGAGACCTGTTCCCGCACCAGCCCGCCGGTTTGGTCAGTCTCCTCGCCGCCTCCACCTCCCTCCCGCTAGAGTTCCCTGTTGGGTGGCGATATTTCTTTTGCAAGAATTTTTTTCTTCTTCGACTAGGGTTTTCTTGTCTCGCCAAGAAGTAGTAGGTGTTTTGTGTGGGAATGAACTGCAACAAACAGGGGTGGGGGTGCCGTTTTCGTTTCTTGGTTCTTGCGCTCTTCGGAGGCAGCAGGCAGGCAGGGGTGTTTAGCCGCCGCGTGTTGGACAATTCCGGTGTCTGTTGCGCGGTTTCTTGAGATTATTGTCCGTGGAGAACTGGGTTGTGGTGTTCTTCCCTCCGTTTGTAGGATGGTAGCGGTTTTGGCTTGCATGTTTGTGGGGGAAGAAATAGAAACGGTTGTTTCGCTTCAATTTGGAGCGGTTTGCCCGTGCTTTTCTTCAATTTTGCCCGTGCTTTTCTTCAATTTCCTGCCCATTAGATGATTCTTTTTTGTTAAGGTAGGGCGAAATTCACCGTGCAATTCAAACTGTTCTTGTCCTGAGGAAAGGAACTGTGGCGGCGGCCCCCTGAAATTCAACTGAAACTGGAAATTTCCCCACAGGCGCAATCCGGCAGTTACTCCGTTCTTTTCCGCTAGGGTTTGTGCTGTGTTCATCGATGGCATTATTCTCGCAATTAAGCAATGGAGGAAAGGCGTGTCCTTTTTGGCCATTTGTGAGCTGTGTGAGGTCATGTAAAAGAGGAAGGGGGTGGGGGTGGGGGAAGAGAAAATGTGTGCTGTTGTTACCTTTATTGTTCTTGTGCATATGTTCTTTCCCTCCTTCACTCCTGTCATGGTCATTGCGTAAGTGCATCCCATTGTTTAACACCGTTTGCTCACACACTGTGGTATGATGCCTACATGAGACTGTGACGGTGATATTTCGGTTAGGTGTCAATTGGTTAGGTGTCACTTGGAGTGGAAACTTTACCACCAGAGACATTGACAAGCAGTTTCTTTGAAAATTATTCAGTTTCTCGGTGGGGTTCTGATGTTGGACATTTAAAACCCAAGGAGGCATCAGTTTTGGTGCATCCCCATTCTGAGACAATGACAAGTGATTTCTTTGAAAATTCTTTTTAGTTTTTTTGGGTGGCATTCTGGTGAGGGTGTTTAGGGATTAAAGAATATATCATTTCTTCCTGCACAACCATTTTGGACTAGTCACATTTTCTGTTTATAAGACATGCTTTGCAGCTATAGTTTAGTTCATCCAGCTTACAGCATTAACGGCTATTCAATTTGATCTTGTACCAGCTGTACTGCTTAATTAGATTGTAACTTAGAAACTGCCATAGTGGTTTGTGGTTTCTTTGAAAGTTATTCAAGCTTTTCGGATGCTATTCTGTTCTAGAACTTGCAGAATCCAAGGAGACAACACTTCCCTGCACCCACATTTTGGACGTCACATCTTTCTGTTTATAAAACATGCTTTGTAGTTGTTGTTTAGTTCATTCCGTTTCTATTCCGTTTTCATTCTTGAGCTCCAACTGTAACGCTCAATTAGATTGTACTAACTGAGAAATCACCACAGTGGTTTTGCGGTTTCTTTGCAGATTATTCAGTTTTTGAGTGGTATTCTGATGTCGAATTTCCATAATTCAAGGATATATCATTTTCCTTGCACCCCTATTTTGGAATTTTGCCACATTTTTCTGTTCATATGACATGCTTAGTGGTTGTTTTTAATTCATTCTGTTTGTAGCATTTACTGTAATTCATTCCATCCTGCTTGAACTGTAACGCTTATATAATTAGATTGTAACTGAGAAACTGCCACAGAGGTTCCTGCTGGAACAGCGACAATTTGTAAATGCAGGATGTTTCTGTTCAAATATCTCCTTTAAGCAAGTTTATTATTTCCCCATTAATCCCTGGATGCTCCTCATGCTTCATGATTTTGGTTATGAGAATTTTGTCTATATTAGTATTTTTTTGTTATAGAATAGAATCTGTTGGAGAGGAGGAATTGATTACTCTATGTTTCTACTCTTCTTTGCCTCCAAGTTTTTCTAGAATAATCAATAATTGAGTGTTTTTCACTTGTTTATAGGCCTTAGGAACTAGAAATTCTATTGATGCTTTTATCGTTTTTTATCAAATTCAACCATGTAGAACCAGAGCTTAAAACTGAATTGTTGGTAGTTATTTTGGCCATTGCATTCTTACTAACTGTTTCCATGCCATGTTACTCTTTTACTTTGCAGGAGAGTGATGACAGCAACTTAGAATGGCTCTCTGGCTACGTAGAGGACTGCTTTTTCGAGCTCCACATCCTACACAAATCCTGTTTTTGCAAGATCTGCTCCTGCAATGGCAAGCCAGGGTGCTGGAAAACCAAAGTTACCGCCACCTTCATCTTCCAATGGCAAGAGAAAGAAAAGGAGCCTGGCCTCTGTTATGAGCACCGACGATGATCAACAATACATCTTCCGTTGTATGTTGAGCCACCGCTAATCCTAATTGATCAGAAACATTGGATGGCAGAGAGTGAGCTGATCCTCCCCAAGAAAGAGAAAGACCAAGAAGTTTGCCAGCAGCAAGGGCAAGAGCAAGAGGAAGAGAAGAAGAGTGGGCGACGGCTGGTGAAGAGGTGTAGCAATTGTTTGTCATGCCAAACACCACGATGGAGGGATGGCCCATCAGGGCCCCAGATGCTGTGCAATGCATGTGGCCTGAGGCTTAAGCCAGAGAATAGGTTCGACACCATTTCTGAGGAGGATATTTCTGAGGAGGATTGTGACCAAGAAACCAAGAAAGAACAAGAACCAGGAGCACGGCGAGATAAGAAGAAGAAGAAGATGATCAAGAAGACATATGTGAATGATTCCCTGTCGTCAGATCAAGCAGAGCAGCGCTGCACCCATTGCTTGTCCTCCAAGACCCCACAGTGGAGGTCCGGACCATTGGGACCGAAGACTCTTTGCAATGCATGTGGCGTGAGGTACAAGTCCGGCAGGCTGCTCCCAGAGTATAGGCCTGCCAACAGCCCGACCTTTGTGAACTGCATACACTCCAACTCACACAGGAAGGTAATGCAGATGAGGCAGGAGGCTCTTGCGCAGCAGCAGTGAAGCAGCGATGGACAAGAACATCTCCGAAATCTATCGCCATCGCATTGGAGGCGTAGAAGCTCTCTTAGATTGTAGTTTAGTCGATGCTCAGAAGATGAAAACAGAGCCTTGGTTATAGTAGGCATCCTTGTTAGCTCTAGCAGTGTTCTACCTGAGACTGATTTGTTAGGTGTTTAGACTGTCGGATTCCATACAATCTGGTGGTTGCTTGGATATTATCCTGAATTGTGCTATGGGTTTTCGGCATATTAGATATTCAAGGTTTAAATTGAGCAGCCTCAGAAATTTGTTTTCCTGAAGAGATCCATGCTCCCCTAGGAGTAGTAATACCCACTGTTTCGTGTCTTGTGCAGAAGCCTTGCTAGAGATGGGAAGCAGACTTTACCATTGACCGGCTAACTGAGGCCACATGCTGTGTACCTTCTATATGGTGTCTTGTGTGGTAACTTTAGTTCCTGATTTGTGTAAACAGAATTGTTATAAAAAAGCCATCACTTCCTGGAAGATTTGGGAATTGTTATACTCATCAAATGAATGGCCTTTTTTGGCACCAATACCTCCAGGTTCAGTGGTCTGCTTTGAACCAATGGCCTGTTAGTCCCAGCAGGTTCAGAACACCGATATCTGCAGATGATGGTCGTCTACCACGCTGCCATTCATCATGATGTGTGAGCCTTTTCACTTTTTGTGCTGCGCATGGATTCGAATGCCCTTTAATTCTTTTCATCTCTGTTTTTAGGTCCAACACAACAATGGCTTATGGGATGGGACACAAAGTACAATCCCAACAAAGCATCCTTCTCCACATCTTCCTGGTGTTGAATTGAAGTTGAAACTAGGTTTTTAGGTATTGTCTAAATGCATTAGCACAAAAAATTTAGCTACATGGTTTGCAAAGGAAGCCTGTGCTTCATTTTGGACATCTAGCTCATGGGCATCAATGGTATGATCTGACTGTCTGGTCAAGTCTCTGTGGCTGGCTGCAAGAACATGGCCGCAGTACCGGTGCCTGCATTGCCAACAGACTACTACAGTGCTGCCAGGACAGTAGTGGCCCTGCAACACATGAACGTAGCCCTGCCGCATTTACATACACTTTTTGACTTGGGCTCTTGTGTCCTGCCAAACCCAGTTTTTACCTCCTGCTGCAAGCTTGCAGCAAGGCAATGGCAATAGCAATGACCTGCTGCTGTTCAGTTCCGTGTGAGCGTCACTGGCCATTTTTCAATGCAATTCTCTGACGATATGCTACTACCTCTGTTCACCAAACAAATAAGTAGTACTGTAAAAAGTACTAAAGTTTAACAAAATAAAGCTAAAACATTGATATTTATAAAATAAATAAATATAGTACGAAAGCCTTTTACTCCGTAGCTTGCTACTGTTCTACTTCTATATTTTAGCTGGTCAACTATTGGACATGTTTTGAACACATGGATTCTTCTTGTCCCGTAAGAAATGTTCAAACAAAGCATCCATGAAAGAAACACACTGTACTGCTTTTATTTCACACTGGCTGACGCGATATACAGAATATATTGAGTGTCAAATTGTAGTAAACATCACAAGTCCAAAAACGATGAAAAACAACGACCACAACGGACTGTAGGACGTCATCGGCACAGATGTATGTTGAAATCAGAAAATAAAAAGCAGAAGGGCAACGAAGCTTTATTTCTGTGATGAAAATGGTGAGCGTCTCGAAAATGGTTGCCAGAATTGTAAGCTCTAGGGCTCGACCACCATGCTCTCTGCTTCCTTCTTGATGGACTGGAACAGCACTGATGAGAGGTACCTCTCACCAAAGCTTGGGAACACGACCTGCGTTGAGGAACAAATTGATTTTAGAACTTTAAAAAAAAATCATTCCAGAGCATATCGAGAAATCTAAATTTTTTGAAATTCAGGTAAAAATTAAAATGGTGCATCAAAAGAATATACAATTTAGTTTTCTTAAACTAAATTTTGATCTTCGTCTACAAAGTGTTTGAAAGCCTTGGGTGCCAAATTGGGCCCAATTGTCTCAGTCCAGCCGAACATATAGGCCCATCAAAAATCACAACCTAAGTCTCAAAAGTTCACAAACCATCACTGAGAAGTGCAGATGTTGCATGGACAAAACGACTGAGTTTGGTATCCCCCAACCCCCCATTAGGTATAAATATACAATTAGAACTATTCATCTGTGATTTATTAGACAGCATATGAATTTCCATGAACGACTCATGTGACTGAAAGAGCTACACACCTTAAAAAGTGCTAGAAATTCAGATGGAGGAAATGTGACACTTACAACAAATAGCTTTCCGGCATTTTCAGGTCTCTTGGCAAGCCTAACTGCAGCAGCTGCAGCTGCACCAGAAGAGATTCCAACCTACAGAAGTATAAATCATCAATAACCGAGGCATGCAGATTATTACTTAATAGCAGAGAACAATGAGACCTACCAACAGCCCTTCTTTCAAAGCAAGAGTCTTGGCAGTTTCAATAGCTTCATCACTTGAAACCTGGGAAACAATTGAAGGCACCAAAATGTTATGCCAGGTAGAAAGCAAACGCAAAGACACTTGAGAGTACAAGATAAATGTGGATCAGCCATATCCATTAATGAGGGGAAAATAGTACTGTAACCGAAGAGTAAAAAAAATAACATGCATGTTTATATACTTCATAATATGAGGGACATATAGGTTTGACATGATATCGGAATCAGTGCACCACTTTGACTAATAATACTATGAACATATACCATTTCAATCAAATAGAAAAAGTAACTACAAAAAACATTTTCCATGATAAATCTAGTAATAAGACCAATATTATGATGTCAGTCCATATGGTTCTTAGAAATCAGTGGTCAAAGCTAAAAAGGTCTGACCAACAATACTAAATGGCCTTGTGGACTTAAACATGGGATCAGAGGTAGTATGCCTTTCTACAGCCCAACTTAATAGAGGAGAACATACCTGCAGAGTTTCATCAAGGAGATCAACATCCAAGACTCCAGGGATAAAACCAGCTCCAATACCTTGAATCTTGTGTGGTCCTGCATTATGGGCACTTAAATCTCACGAGTCCAAAACAAGAAGCATCAATTTGTTGGAAGAAAATGGCTCACAAGGTTACTTTCTCCAAAAGAGATCTGTACTTGTATAGTAACTATAGTTGACACACCCCCCAAAAAAAAAAAAAAAAAAAGCCTTACAAGGTCACACCAGAAATTGTTAGCAATCTTATATTCTTGTTTCAGACCAAAACTATCTGGATACCATTTGTTATATCTCCATCACTTTTAAAATACTTCACACACCCAAGTCCTAAGCAAAGCAAATAATTATAAAAGGGCAATTCTTATGGAATTTTCTTAGATTTGGTAATCGTGGAAAATCAAAGCTCACTAAACAATTTATACTACCATAAAAGACTATTTACTCAGGAACATATTCATCAAGGTGCAAAAATTACCAGGTTTTCCACCATTCAAAACAGCACTCTCCACTGGCTCCACACCATAGAGCTACATCAAGACAAAGTGACAAACAATAACATCTCACTCATCTGGTACAGTGGACAAAAAGAACAATTAATTATCAAGGTGTCAGCTAAAACTGCCATACATACTTACCTTGACATTAGGATTTTGCTCTCTGAGGTACCGCCCAGTACCAGTTACGGTACCTCCTGTCCCAATACCAGATACAAGGGCATCAATTTTTCCTGCTGTAGCTTTCCAGATTTCAGGCCCAGTAGTCTCATAGTGAATCTGCATAACATATTTTTCAGCAGAATTCAGAAAGTAAATTCAACATGGCCAACAGAAAGTTGGTCCAAAATAAATGCTATGTTATACCGCACCTTTGGGTTAGCAGGATTTTCAAATTGTTGAAGGATGTATGAGTTAGGCGTCTTTGCTTGAATCTCTTCTGCCTTTTTGACAGCTCCTTTCATTCCCAGGAGTGGGTCAGTAAGGACAAGCTCAGCACCAAAAGCCTTCAATATGATCCTCCTCTCCATGCTCATGGAGGCAGGCATTGTGAGTATAAGTTTGTAGCCCTTGGCAGCAGCCATAAATGCCAGCCCAATGCCTGTGTTGCCGCTAGTTGGTTCAATCAGAACACTCTGGCAACATTCGACATGGAAAGAAAAATATTAGTACAATCTAATATCAACATCCTGAAATTTATACAAATATAGATTTACAAGCAGTTTGCAGAAAGTGTTGGCTATCCTATAACTACAACTGAACTCCCCTGCTACTACTGCTATGGAGAGTTAGAGACTCAGACACTCAGTTAAACCATGTATACAACAAGAATTAGTCATTTTTAATCTTATATAGACGGTCAAAACTAGATAGAAACTTTAGCAGACCATTCTAGTGTCACTGATCAAGCCAAACAAATGGCTCCTGTTTTGTGCCATGGGAGTTACCAATACCAGGTTAGGCACAAGAAATGGTTGCTAGGTCATTTATGATGCAGAATAATACCGATGCAGGTTAATACCAATCGGATTGTCCATCAAGGACTAGGAGAGGTATGCTATTGTAAGATGAGGGAAGATCTCCAATAACCGTAGGTTATAACTGTGCAACCAAAATGGAGAAGGGAGAAATTGACTTGCCTTACTCTAAGAAAATATATAAAGCTCGCTTCTTATATACTTAAAATATATATACTCCATTGAACAAAGGCTCAAAGCACTATGATAGTGATGTCCATGGTACTCTATCCAACAGTTGGACAGATCAGAACAAACACTTTTTAAATGAAGCATATGCTCCAAGAAGGCACTACTTGGCACAAAGCAATGCAGAATAAACTAATAATCCCAAGTTCTCAACGATATGGACAGGCTGACCATCACATTTGATAATTTTTTTATGCAAGTTTGATGCCTGAAGACGATAATGGCAGCTGGCAAATGCTTGCGGACTCGGCGATATACGAATTAGTATTCCAATTGAATAATATAAGGCTTTGGGCACTGGGAAAATCAAGATCACAAGCTATTTCCACAGGAACAACAAAGGAAATGCTCCAAAAGGTTCAGTTACCCACCACGCCTGGAGTGATGAACCCCTTCTCCTCGGCGTCTGTGATCATGCTGTAGCCAATCCTGCACAAATACAACACGCAGACAAAAAGATGTAAGGTCGAGATAGTGAAGTAATAATAAGGTAAGAGGAAGAACCGAACATCCAGCCAAATAATAAGGGGGAAAACAAGTTAAAATCCATGGCGCAACATCTAAAATTTAGTCAATTAGGACCTGAAGTTAAAATATACTCAAAAAGAACAAGGAAAAATATGAAATTTTACTTAAACACAACATCTATCTGCGGTTGCAACAAAGAGCCTTAAGTCAGAGCAAGTGGAAAGAACCACACCCATGGGGATACAGTAACAGGGGGTGGGTGAGATGTGAGAAAGCTATTTCAGAAGCGCGCACCTATCCTTGACGCTGGAGCAGGGCTCCATGGACTCGAGCTTGGCGGCGACGCGGCCGACGCACCCCTCGGTGACCTTGTTGAGGTACACCAGCGGCGTGTTCCCGATCAGCTGCGCATCAGCATCACAAAAGACTCAGCTTTTACCGGGGAGCCACATCGAAATCGAAGCAACAACCGAATCCGCCCCCCGAAAGAAACCAGCGGGAATCGGGAGGAAATCGGCGGAAGGCGCTCTGCTCACCTCGGTGACGTCGTTGGCGATCGACGGCGAGGCCTCTCCCATTGCGTCACGAAGCTGAAAAATCCAAGAGACCGGAAGGGGGAAAAAAAGATGAGAACTTTAATCCAAGATAAACGCACCAATTGGTTTGGTTTGGTTTGGTTCCATCCGTGAACTGGTGAGAACAGAGTGAGGAAACGTACGGATTTGTTCGCGGACGGACGAACTGGCGGCTCTCGTCGTCGGAGTTGGGGTTGGGGGTTGGAGTTGGAACTTTGGAAGAAGCCACTGGGAGATGCTGGTGGCTTTATGCAGTGGTTATGCAGGCGAGGCTGCTAGGTCCAAGGTGAGCCGTGTCGCTGTAGGTGGGGCCCGCTGGGAGATGGCTCCAATGGCTGGACGTGGCACGGAGCGGAGCGGAGGCCGACGGACGGCGTTCGTTGAATCTGACGGCGTTTGGCTCCGCCGGCCTCGGAATTGCAGCCGTGCGCTCCGTGCTGCACGATGCTGGATTTTTAATTAAATAGGTTTATTATATTATTATTACAGCTTTGAGATTTCCAGTGGGCGGAGTAGGAAGTTGTAGCCGGTCAGCAAAGCAACTTTGTTTGTGCATTTGAAAATGTGTTTGGAACTGATTTTGTTGAAGATTTGTCGGTCACATTATTGATATCGGGGTAGACCTCAATCTTTATATGTATATTCAATTCGTTCATCCATGGGATTAGGGCTTCTGCAGTGGAAATCCAAACCGACTCAACAGTTGAGGCGGCACCGGCATGAGTCGACTCAACCAGTGCAGAAGGCGACTCACCGCAGGTGCTCTTAGTTGCAATTGAAAGTCGGAAGTGACAATAGATTCCTACCATGCACCAAATCATATGTACCCACCTCAAAAGTTTCAATCAAAACTATAAGGTTTGTTTGGAAAGTCTCCTTTCGGCCCTGGCTTCGATACTACGACTCTTGTAGTACTAGTGTATTACATTAGAGACAAGTGGATCCCATAAACATAGCTCCTGTGGCTTATCATGTCTCATGCTCCCCCGCAAAGTTGGATTCGATACGTGTAATATTTATTTGAAGATACAAATGTTACATGTGCTTTCTACTATTCAAGCACAGAGAACTTTGTGGCATGAAAAAAAAAAATGATAATTATTTTAGAACGAGGGAGTATGATGAAAACATTTGTTGTAGTGCTACAACAATATCTTTTGTAGCCAGAGCCAATAAAAGTGGCACCAAACGGGTTTTAAGTTAATATTTTGATGTTTTGACCGTGTGTTTTGAGTAAAAATGTTCCAAAACCAAGACAAAAATGATATTAATATATAACAATATAGTTGTTGAATTATTTTTCGCTAGAGATTTGTGTGGTCGTGTGGAGACCTCGTTTTCTTATCTTGTTTCAGTTTGACAAATCCGAATATTTTATTTTATTTATATATTTTCCACTTGATGGATGAATGCTACTCGTATTTGTAAATATATATTGTATCATAGATGATGTGACAACCGTATAGCATCGGTTGGCTTGTAGCTGCTCGTTAGACTTGGCCTGGCTGATGAACATTGTTGAGGCCGCCATCCAATCCCTGATCCGGCCGGCAACCAGAAGGGCTTCCTTACCATCATCGATTGTTTTTTCTGTTTTGTTTTTTGGAAATTATAACCCACTATTATAATGAGTCATGCACCCTTTAACTATAACTATATATAAGATAAAATAATAGCGGAATAAATCACAAAAACAATAAAATTCACTTTTTTTTTTTTTTAATTTCGGCAGATTTGTAGGAAGTCCAAACATATCATACTCTAGTTCCGTTAACATATTCATAAAATATATTTTACAAAGAATTTATTTGAAGTCATAGATATTGAGATATTTTCTGAGGTAAGACGAAGTTGGTCAAAATTAAAGAAATTTGATTTCGAAATGGTAAAAACAAAGCTAAACTATAATTTGGAATCGAAGGATGGGAAGTGCAGGAACAACAATTACGTTATTCATATAGTCAAAGTCCTACATCACTATACACAGTTACCTGGAATTCTTGATCACTCTACATACGTAAAACAACCGCCACAAGATAGTAGTGAGAGATGTTGCAAGAAGTAACACAGACGGGGATCGGCCATAGCTACAGTATTCGTCATCGATGTGGATATGAATGTGCATGACGTGTACGCTGTAAAAAACAGAAACAAGATATCTGTAGGCCCAATCGGACAAATAGGCCTTTTAGCCACCCACCGGCCGATAGTACCTAGATAGCTTTAAATTGAAAGAGCACCAAAATGAAAGTTGTAAATCTTGAAAAATTATGAAACTTTATAATTGACCAATTTTTTATTTGAATTCATTTAGAACCTTAAACGATAGTCGGTTTAGCATAATACGTGGGGGAACCAAAATAGAATATACACAATAATGAATAAGGAGAGGGTACCCGCAAGAGGAGGTCGCGATTCGAATCCGCCAGCCTCGTAGCGTAATTTTCAAGACGAAAAATGCTTGCTCGCTTATTTTCGACCAATGCTAATCTATTTGTTATAGTGCTACAACAATGCTTTTTTTCAACCAGGGCCATGAAAAATGTTCTAAATTATCTTGGTTTTTTGACGGTAGTTGAGTAAAAATGTTCCAAATCAAGAAAAAACTAAAATATAATAAATAAGAATAGTAGCAGAATTATTTTTCGCTAGGGAGGCCTGTGGAGACCTCGTTTTGTTATATATACTATCTTGTTTGAGTTAAACAAATGCAAGTATGTCATATATTCTCCACATGATGGATGAATGCTACTCGTAGTTGTAAAGATATATTATTGTATCATAGATGATGTGACAACCATAGCATTTGGATGGCTTGTAGCTGCCGGTTAGACTTGGACTTTTGGCTATATGAACATTGTTGAGGCCGCCATCGTCCGATCGGACCCGGCCGGCGACCAGATGGGGATCATCAGGACCACCTAGAAGTAATAGAGACACGGATGAATTGATCACAGATCGTGGGTTATAGTTCACTCTGTGAAAAAAAACATTGACCACATTATATTTCTACACATATCAAACTGCTAGTTCCGTATTCCTTGTTCTCTTAATTAAAAATCAATAAAGCCTTTTACTGTGGGGATCTCCCCACAGTCTTTTGGTAAAAAAAAAACTGCTAGTTCCGTTAAAATCTTGAGATATTTTCCTAGCTAAGACGAAGTTAGTCAAAATTAAATAAATTTGATGATTTCAAAATGATAAAACCAAGCTAGATTGTAATTTGGAATGGAAGTATATGAGACCGGAGCAGATAGCTTGTGCAACGACAACAAACTATTCCCTCTCGTCCCCTGCAGAGAGTGTCGTTTGGGCCATGAAAGATTGTCCCATAGACAGTGTCATTTGTGCCATGGAAGATTGTTTTATAGATAGTGTCGTTTTAGACATGGATGCGAGCATTGAGCATGTTCAGGCCCTACGAAAGGAATCTTTTCGTTTCATCCTCATCCTCTCATCCGCCCCCAAGACAATCGCTAGTAGCAAAAGAGAAGAGAGAGGAGACAGATCACAGGATGTGTAGTATGCAGGTCTACTTTTAGTTTTGCCTTGATCTATATCCATATTCCTAAAATGACTCTTTCTTTGCGACCGAGAGAGTACATTAATTATTTACAATAGTCAAAGTCATCCTACATCACTATACACAGTTATCGGAAATTTTGGATCACTGTAGATAGATACAATAAGGCAACGAGCTTGAGATGTTGCAAGAAGTAACACTGACGAGGCAGCCTGTATCGGCCAGGCAAAGCCTAGCTACAATATCCGTCATCGATGTGGATATGAATGTGCATGACGTGTACGGTTGTCCCAAAAAAAAAAAACAGAGAGCTCTAGCTGTATGTATATCGTCGATGGATAGGGCCAAACCTGCAACGACTTTTGAGCTAAGCATAATGCATTCTGGTTGGTGCGGTTGCGTACGATGCAGATCTTTTTAGCCCCCAGTTACATTGGCGGTCACCAATGGAGAGTTTCACCTCCGGGTTTTCAAGATATTTAAACTTTGGCATGAAATAGGCATCTCCCTCAATATATAGTTTCATTGCACAGTTTTCATAGGTTTTTAAGGGCCCCACAAACTCTCTCTCTCATTGGATGATTTAATTGCATAGTTCTATGGTGAAACACTATGTCATGTCCCAGAAATAGGGCCCGGGAGGACAGCCCAATTGGCCCACCTGAGCGGCGTCGGCGCTGCCCGGGGCTGGCTGGGCGCGCCCGCCGCCGTCCCCTCCCTTCCGCGGATTTTTTTCGGCAATTAATTCGGGATTAAAGGAGGAAATTATCTAGGATTATCCGTAGGCGTTTTGGTGTGCAAGGGGCTATCTCATTTATAAGGGGAGACCCTTATTAGGAAATAAATAAATATTATTAGGGATTAAATAAATATTTGTCGGAATAAATAAATAGGATATGCTTGTAAAAGGTATTCCGGATCTATAAGGAAACCTTTAGAGAGATTGCTTGAGATACAAGTCCCACTAGCCGGGCTATATAAGTAAGTGGTTCAGAATCTTTTGAGGCAACAAGCAAATAAAAGAAAATTATACCAATCTCCAGCTCACCCTCTCCCCCTCACGCCGGCCGCCCTAGCGCCGCCGCCACGAAATCGCCGGCCGCTACCCCCCCAGCCACGCTTGGCCGCTCGCCGTCCCCCGCCTCCTCCATCCGGTCTTCTTCCTCCTTCCAATCCCCCCAATCCACGTGTCAATTCCGGTCCAATCTAGCCGAATCGGACAATTTGGTATTCGAGACCACTACGATCCACCCACCACCATGGAAGACGATATGAAGAAGCTGATCAAGAAATTGGGGGACCAATTCTCCAAATTCAACACCAGGATGGACAAGATCGAGGGTAAGCTCGATATCCTCTCCGGCGACGATCCGCCTTCGGTCAAGCGCGCGTCAACAACTCAACGATGCTGAGATCGAGATGAGAACGATCATGGAGACAAGCGGCTGTGAGTTCATCAAGAAGCGGACGGATGGCAAGCGAACCTCGACGATCGTCACCGCTTCGTATCTAGAGGGCCCGATGGGGCTACTTGGGACTGAAGGGAGCACGGCAGGCGCCGGCCGGCAAGACGGGCCGCCCTCCCCACCTCCAAATTGACACCTTCCCGTGTCTCGCCCCGTCTCGCACAAGCCGCCCTTCCCCACCTTTGATGGTAAGGAGGATCCCCTACCCCGGATCAATCGCTGCGAACAATTCTTCATGGGGCAAGGTACGCCGCCTACGTAACAAGTTTGTTACGCTTCCTACCACCTCACGCGAGGAGCACAAAGAATGGTACATGAGGCTGTCCTGTGAGAAACCGCTGACGGATTGGGCAATCTTCGCCCATACGTCAACGAGCTTTGGGCCAAATTAAAAGGCGCAATCCATTGGGCGAAGCCGGGTATCACCGAAAAAGACAAAAACCGCCGACGAAAGTACACGGAGATGTTCCCCGGCACACGTGGCACGCAAGGCAGCAACCCGACGACAAGCAGCAGAACATCTACACTGCGGGCCGAGCGAAACGCTCAAAGCGGATGTTGAGATCTTTGAATCCGGTGGACATGGAAACTGCCATGTCTCTCGCCCGCGCCTGGCGACGCCTTGCCATCCTCTACAACACCGGCAAAGTCGGACCGACGAGGCGGGCCCCCCGCGCCCGTGGCCTTGTTGACCGCCCCCGGAAGGCCCCCGCGTCGGCACCACGGCCCGGCTGTTCAAGCTACCGACACTAGAGGAGATGACGTAGCGACGCAAAGGCGATTATGCTTCAAGCTGGACGATACCGTTTACACGGGTCACAAGTGCAAGCACCTCTTCGACATCACCGTCTTCAACGACTACACCGAGGAAATGGCGGACACTCAACTTGCGGACATCAAAGAGGAGCCGGTGATCTAAAGGTCCTCACCGGGGATCCCGACTCCCCGATGCGTGGTGCTCATTCTCTATACCTTGTTGGTATGATATCGTGAACGGTGTCAACATCATCGTCGACTCGAGCCACACACAACTACATCGACAACCGTGTGGTGACCACGGCGGCAGGCCTCCGGACTTCGGCCGGTGCGTGTGCTGATCACCACCGGCACCGCGCCACTCACGACGACATGCCGGACCGCCACCTCTCGACGCACCTCCACGCATCGACGCCTCCACCTTCGACCTCGACGCCCACACGTGTTGCCACTTTCGGCGACGACGTCGGCGTCATCGTTGGCATGCCTTGGTTGGCGGCTGGGAAGAGTGGCGTGGGACTTCGCCTGGCACACATGAGCTGCAGTACTACAACGGACGCCCCCAATACCTTCACACGGCGCCACCACCTGGTAGCGAGGGGCACCCCTAGCCCCGGCCTCCTATGGTCGGGCATCTTTGCGGGCATCGGGACTACTCCGACTGCGTTGGCAAAAGCGTTCAAGGCATGCAAGCGCCTTGGACCTCACGACACGTCCACCGGAGTCTTCGTCCGCCTACACCAAGCTACACGGGAGGAGGAAAGACCTACGCCGCGCATTGCCCCCTCGACGTCACCACGAGGCGATGCCGCTCCAAAGATGGACTATTCGGAAGATGGCCTCCTACTCTTCGATTGCAGACGGTTCTACCTTCCCTTCATCATCTCCACTACTACCAGACTTGCCGGGAGGCCTTGCCGCATGCGAGTTCCCAGGACGAACTTTCTAGCCTTGGGCGCGTACACTACGGAGTCTACTTCGCCGCGCGCCTAACCGCCATCCCGTTGGGCGGCATATGGCCGCGCCGCCCACCATGTCGGCCCGCCCAGTGGTCGGCCTTCCTCGACGGCATGGATCGCCCATTCCTCCTGGTCGACAACGCCCACATCAGCCTACGATGCCGAGAGGGCGGTTCACCAGCTTTCACCATCCCCTCGCTCGATGTCGGTTCCTTCATGTACCTGCACGATGTTGAACTTGGTCGCTTACTCCTCCTACTCGCGACATCACCATTTGAGATCGCTTCCTCTTCTTCATCAACGCCCCCAATGAGCATTTTACGTTCCTCGGAGAGCCCACCCCGTGATATGGTGCACCAAAGACCTCGGACGTGGCGTTCCACTCCGAGCTTCTCCCCGGCTTCGCCGTCGAGCCAACCTCCTCGCCAGGGGACGCAGCCACCGGGTACATCTACCACCGGCTACATCGGGCAACCTCCACTACCTCCCTGGAATTCTTCGACCCAAAGAGGACCGGAGAGAACATGATCCTCGTGAACCCAAGACAGGGGACGCCCCTCAAAAAAAAAAAAAAAAAAAAAAAAAAGTGATGATCATTCCAGGGGCAATTGATCTTCATCGGTGTCACTGTAATGGAATTTCATCCAGCAGGGACGCGCCGGTCGGAAGGGGGGGGATGTCATGTCCCAGAAATAGGGCCGGGGAGGACAGGCCCGGTTGGCACTCTGAGCGTCGGGGCGCCGCCCCGGGCTGGCGCGTCGCCCCCGCGAATCCCCCTCCCTTCCGCGGATTTTTCGGCAATTAATTCGGGATTAAAGGAGGAAATTATCTAGGATTATCCGTAGGCGTTTTGGTGTGCAAGGGGCTATCTCATTTATAAGGGAGACCCTTATTAGGAAATAAATAAATATTATTAGAGATTAAATAAATATTAGTCGGAATAAATAAATAGGATATGCTTGTAAAAGGTATTCGGATCTATAAGGAAACCTTTAGAGATTGCTTGAGATACAAGTCCCACTAGTAGGGCTATATAAGTAAGGGGTCTGTAATCTTTTTGAGGCAACAAGCAAATAAAGAAAATTATCCCAATCTCCGGCTTCCCCTCTCCCTCACGCCGCCCTCGCCGCCCGCCCCACCGCTGCCCGCACAAGGCCACCCGCCCAACGGCGCTGGTAGCCCGCCCGCCGCTTCAGCCAGTCCCCCTCCTCCATCCGGTCTTCTTCCTCCTTCCAACCCTCCCAATCCACGTGTCAATTCCGGCCCAATCTAGCCGAAATCGACATACTATTTGTGTTTCAATGAGGGTTTCACACCGTTTCCAACGCATGTGAAATCAAGGCTGCCCAAAGTTTTCACCATGGTGAAACTCTTTCCTTCTCTCTCCTAGTAGTTTCATGTAAAAAGTAAAATTTTTGCTGATGTGGTATTTGCATTTAATATGCATGAAACACTAATGAAACTCACATTGAGACGGCCTTATATACGAGGTTACAATTCTTGCCTCCGTGCCCCCACTAAGTTACCCCGGATTCCGTGCCATCTTGTTTGATGATTCGCCTTATTCAAATTTTTTTGTACAAATATAATTGTTATGACTTATTTTATCAATAAAGATACTTAAATATTAATTAATTAATTTTATTATTTATTTTAATATTTTGAATAAGACGGATGGTTAAAATGAAGTTTAAAAGTCAACAACGCCAAAATCCATGAGACAGAGGGAGTAACGCTAGCAACGTATTTTCGGGTTATATATAATGGTTTTTTAAACACACCTAGGTGTTTAAAAAGTTTATGGCTGGGTGTTTAATACAATAGACTCAATTTGTAGTTCACTAGCAAACTATGCATGCACGAATCTAATAACGTTTCAGAATCTGACACAAGCTAAGCTAGGTGACTCGATCCAATGAGCATGGATCAAATAAGTGGCATCCTGGCTGTGAAACAGTGGAAGCAACTGAGTGCACTGCACTTGTGGCAGCCATTGCTGTGTTTGGACGTGGGGAATTACAGGCTCCAATTCTCACTTCTCACGGTGTCGTAGTATAAAAAGGAGAGGTTGGAACTTGGAAGGTACGTTAGCATTACGTAGGAACAGAGGAATTGGCGGATGAATGAAAAAACAGTGTATGGAAGGATTGGATTGGATCGCTTTTAGTGGAACTAAGTTACAGTTAGTATTGTTCAATGTTCATAGTTCTCTCTCCCTACAGCAATAATCCAAGAATGTTGCGTAAAGACTCAAGAGGCATCCCGGCCTGCTTCTTGGCGCTACAAACGAGAGTGCTTCCTCTCCTGCAGGCATCAAGCATCATACCCATTGCACGGGAGAACCAACCACGCCTGCACATACGTTTTCTTGCTTCCACAGCCCGCCAGCGGGTCGCCACCGCCGACGACGCCATGCTCTGTTTGTGCTCCTCGTCGGCCGATCGTTAATTCGTCTCCGACGATGACGATCACTGCTGGAGGCTTGCACTTGCGCCAAAGGGGTGAGGACTGAGGAGTGATCCATGCCCATGCCAAGAAAGGAGCTGCTGACCCTATTCACAACGAGTGCGGGGAGAATAGCCTCGGGCGGGATGCCCCCGACGCGCTGGCGACCTCGACGCCACCTGCCCGCCCCGCCCGCCCGCCGCCGCCGCCGCCCGCCGCCGCCCGTCCAGCGCCGGGCGTCTCCCATCCCCTCTCTCCACCAACGGCCTCCCCTCACCCTCCTCCTCCCCTCCCTTACTTCCCCCGCAGCGGAGGCCCCCGCAGCCCGCCGGCCGCGGCCCTAGGGTTGGGCGGCGCCGCCACCGCCCGGCGTGCGGCCCGTGGTGGCCCCGCCGGGCCAGACACGACCGCGGGCCCCTCCCGCTCCTCGCCCATCACCTCCCCCTCCGCGGCCTGAGGTCCGCGGGCTTCGGGAGCGCCGACGCTGCCCAGACGGGGTCCTGGGGCGCGCCATCGAGGCCGCCGTTAGCCCGTTCACACACCCGCCGGCCCCTGTTTCTCCCGACAGGCGCGGGAGGCCCCGGCCAACCTCTCCGCCGCCCATGGCAGCCGTGGATGCAGCGTGCCCTAACGGAGCCCAAGGCGGCCGCTTCCCCGGCCGAGGCGTGGCGTCCGCGGGTGAGGTGCTCGCGACACCCATGGTAGCCGCGATGCACGCCACGACGGAGCCAACGGCGGCCGCTTCCTCCGTGTTGAGGCGGTTGTCCGTGCCGGCGAGCCGGGCGCTGCTCGCCCTCCCGAGGACGGCAGGAGACGCAGATGGCCTCATCGCTCCAAGACGTTACGCCCCGGCCGGCAGATGGCCCCGCTTCCGCTCCGCTTCCCTTGGCCTGAGGTCGGGAGACTCCTCGCCAAGGTTGAGGCGGTCGACCCTCCCAAGTCGCCCCTCGGCCAGGTCGGCGACTCCCCGCCGCTTCCCCGGAGTCACGGATGGCTCATCGACCGTGACAGGACGCCGGACGTCGGGCGATGAGGATTCGACGATGTGACGCCACGCTCCCGGGCGAGGTCGTACACCCCGCCGGGGAACTTGGGAGCCCGCCGGGACAGCCAGGGGCGGGCCGAGATGACCCCGCCCGACATGTCTTCCTCGGGCCCAACCGGCCGGCCCCCGCCCCGAGCTCCCGTCCACCACTGCCGCCCCTTTGCGCGCTGTTCCACCGCGGCTGGCGGTCGGTGGCGCTGGTACCGCTGCGTGGGCGGATGACGCACGCGGCGTCCCGGGCGATGATCTTCCGCCGTCCCTACTCGGAGGTCGCCTCCGCCCGCCGAGGACTCGGCGACGCTGCCTCGAGTGGCACGACCGCTACTGGGCTGGTGGCTCAGCGGTGGGTGCGTGCCATCACGGAGGTCTCGATGGGCGGGCTACTGGGCCTCGAAGAAGACGGGGAACGCCACGCACTTCGGCACATCTAGTGAGCGCATTCCCGCCGGCTTAGTGGAAGGTCGCAGCCTCGCCGCAATACTGCTGCCGCGGACGGTGTCCGCCCCCAACGCGGAGGGATGGCGTGACATCCTTCCCCGCCAGCGGCGCAGCCGACGGCTTCGCGGAGGCTAACCGCCGCCCACCTCCCCGGAAGATCCTCACGCGCTTCATGACAAAGCCTCCCAATTGCTTGTCCTACGCACACCGCGGTGGCATCCCCCGCTGCTGCCGCGGGCGCCGCCTTCGCAGGCTGCCTCCACCACCTGCTAGGATGCAAGATGCCTCGACGGCGACACCTGTCCCTGCGGAGGGGTGGTCTGACCGACCAAGCAAAAAGCCGTCAACCACGGTGCACCATGGCTGCGCTGGGGCCACCGTTGGTGCCACGACGGGTGCCAAGAAACCCCGGCCATACATGGCAGCCTGAGTCAACCGCGACGGCTTCAACCTCGTGAGTGTGACGCCGGCCTGATCGTCGCCGAGGATGCCGGGCTCGGGTTATCGACGCCCACCGCATCTCAAATCTGCCGCGACGGCCGTGGGAGTCGTGAGGGTGGCGTTGAAGACGCGGTAGGGACAAGCGACGCGCCGCAAACCGGGCGACGCACTGGCATGCTCGACAATGTCCCCGCACCGCCCGGCCGACCAACGATGCCGGTCGACCCGCTGTTGGAGGTCGCAGCATAGATGCAGATGTCGCGACCGCGGATGGCACCGATGATGCTCGAGGCTTCGCGACGCCTGTCGGCCTGCAGCCACCGTCCGTCGTGGCGGCCCCACAGATCCTCCCAACACTGCCGACGCTCGCCACCTTCCCCGTCCCGCCGCCCTGACCACTCACCGGGTCCACGTAAGGTCCTAGATGGCTAGAGGGGGGTGAATAGCCTATAAAAATTTTCTACAAGCTCAACTAAACAAACCGATTAGTAAAAACACGGCGTAAGGCGATTTGCACTAGCTCTAATGGTCAAGCAAGCCTTCTAGTGACAAGACTAAATATTCTTATGATCTCTAGTCCACTCAAGGTCTATGTCACTACTCTAGCTAATGAGCAATCCTAATATGATCCTTATGCTAGCAAGAACACCTACACAAAGCAAGTGCTAGCTCTCTACTCAAAGTAAACTAAGAAAGTAATGCAAGAGTGAGAAGCTTGTTATACCGACTAGTAGAGCCAATGAACCAATCACCGGAAGGAGATGAACTATCAATCACTTTCGATGGTGATGATCCAAACACCAAGACAATGAACAAGTCGATTTGTTCACCCGGAGTTCACTTGTACACCGACAAGCTAGTCTCGGTAAGCCGACTAACACAAGGATGGTGTTTGAGCTAGGCGGTGCCCTTGCTAGCCTCAACACACCACTCAACAAGTGTGGTACCCAAGACACGAGCAATGTATTCCTTGCACTTTGCCTTCCGACGAGGAGTGCGTAATCCTCTCACAAACCAACCGGGAGGTGGCCAAGAAACAATCACCTCTTCTTGCCAACAACTCCACCAAATCACCAAGCCGGCTAGGAGCGGTGTCTCCAAGAGCAAAAGGAAACCAACCGTCTCACAACGATCCCCAAGTGCCTCTAGATGCAAGAACTCGATGCAATGCACTTTGGATCACCACTTCTCTCAAGAATGAAGCTCACAAGCAAGAATGAGAGAGTGGAGGACTTGTTGCTCAGCTCTAGGGTGTTAGAAATGATTCAAATGACCAAGAGAGAGAGAGCAATGGCCGGCCAAAGGGGTATAAATAGGCCACACCTAAAAAAATAGAGCCGTTGGGAGGAATATGCAATTCTGGCGTGTCCACCGGGCGCGCACCCACCCGGACTCATGCATGAGTCCGATTGCATGCTTCGGTGTCAACCAAAGAAACCCAACATGCCAAAATTAGAACCCCCGCAAGATCGCTCGTGAGGCAAAGTGCGCCGGTGCAGCTTCCGGTGCATGCTTCCGGTGCATGCTCGTCCGAGACCACGAAAACATGCTTATCGGAAGTCCCCATCGACTCACACACCGGTGCCTCCGGCAAGGCAAGGCGCCCTGCGCCCTTCGGTGGTGAGTCGGTGCATGCGTCCTGGCCACCTCGAGCGAGCCACGAATTTTCGTCGTTTTGTCGCCGCTCCTTCGCCTTTGCTCCAAATAGACTTCCGTCACTTGTTTCTTGTTGCCGACACGCGCCCGAAGAACACCTCGACACCATGTGTTAGCATTTTCGAAACCATTTTTCGCCAAGGACGGAGTTAGCACTTTAGGCTAGAATGCATGCATATGAATTTTGAACCTAAAGGCACGTGAGGATCGATATGTACGATAGTTTTCCCTCTTTATAGTACGGCTTATCGATCCTATAATCACCACACCCTCTATGGTGTCTTGAGTGTTAGATCAAAAGCCCTATGGTTATACCTTTGACTTGGGGACTTTTGATCTCCGAAACTCCACCGAAGTTGCATGCTTGATCATCTTTTGGATCACCTCGATCCTCATCCATGATCACCACACACCAACTACGGCACGACCAATCTCCAACCTAGTCAAACACTTAGCATCGAGAGATTAGTCCTTAGGTGTCACTAATTATCCAAAACCAAACTAGAGATCTTCAATCTCCCTTTTTGGTAATTGGTGACAACCCGCATAAAGGTTTTATGATTAATGTTTTTGAACATATCATGGTTGTCCAAGCATTTTGCTTACAATCATAGGATTGGACAAACATCATAGTTCGGTTTTGGTAGCATGAGCTCCCCCCTACATGTATGCCACGAGTTTGGAACGAAGCATTGCATACATGTATGAATATTGAAATTGAGGGTGAGCTATGTTACCAAAATGATGCTTAAGGTGAAAGAAATGGACCTTTGAAGCGTGATACCAATGGAGTTGCGCCATTTTCACCATACAAGCATCAATGTAACTAGATTTTCATCAAAACTTAAAGTACCACGTGAGATCATATTATAAGCAAGGTACTTGAATTAAGAGCAGAATTTTGAAAATCTAGCTAGCTCCTATGCATGCTAATCATTCAACCACTTGTAAACCACTTGTGAAACATTGAACTAGCATACACCACACAAGCATGTATATATGGAATTTAAATACATGTGCAATGAGCAAGTCATATGTTAGTGCACAATCAAATGCAACAAATTGTCTATGAGCTTGCTCCCCCTACTTGTGTGATCCACTTGAAAGATTTCTCCAAAAACATGTGGAATTTTTAATTTTTCAAAAACCTTTCATGCACTAATCTCTCCCTTTTTGTCGACAATTTCCACAAAAGGTATGACCATGTTGTGTTATGGAGGAAAGAATAGTGCTCAAATTTGGTCAAATTTGGATCACTTGTCAAACATATATTTCGGTTTGAACCAAAGACAAGCTTCTTCACACCTCATGATAAGGATTATCTTGCCTATGTTGAAGCATATGTGTGAAAAGATAGCCAAATTCAACACTTGAGATTGCAAGCTCATAAACATGCCATATGTCATCACTAGATCAAACAAGCATAAATAGCAATAGTGATGGCATACATACATTGAAAACCTTTTATTTTCCATGAATGCTTCCTAAGGCATAAGTTATATGTCTATATGTTGTAACAAGTCCTTAGATATTATGAATATCATGCCAAACAATTTCACCTTTGCTTTGCTTGATGGAGGGGCATGTCATAGTAGTGGGATGCATTCAACTCATATTTGAGAAGTCAAGGATGTTCAATTCATTTCTTAGCTTGCAAAAACCTCTTCTCATCTAGTGGCTTTGTAAAGATGTCGGCTAGTTGATCTTCGGTGCCAATAGGATGGATAGCAATGTCACCCTTTTGTTGATGATCTCTTATGAAGTGATGCCTAATATCAATGTGCTTGGTTCTTGTATGTTGGACCGGGTTTTGTGTCATCTTGCAAGCACTCTCATTGTCACAATACAAAGGCACATGATGGAAATCAAAGCCATAATCCTTCAATGTTGATCTCATCCATAGCAATTGTGCACAACAACTACCGGCACTAATGTATTCGGCCTCGGCGGTTGAAAGTGTCACACCGGTTTGCTTTTTGATGACCATTATACTAGAGATCTTCCAAGGAATTGACAAGTGCCACTTGTGCTTCTTCTATCCACCTTGCATCCCCCCATAGTCGGAGTCCGAATATCCAATAAGCTCAAAGTTTGACCCCTTGGGATACCATAACCCAACATTTTGAGTGTGCTTCAAATACCTCAAGATTCTTTTTTGATGTGGTGAGATGACTTTCTCTAGGTGAGGATTGAAATCTTGCACACTTGCCAACACTAAACATCACATCGGGCCTAGAAGCGGTCACATAGAGTAAGCTTCCAATCAATGACCTATAGTACCTTTGATCAACCATATTGCCACTTTCATCATTGTCCAATGATCCATTGGTACCATTGGTGTATTGATGCCCTTGGCATCTTGCAATCCAAACCTCTTGACCATGTCTCTAATGTATTTCCCTTGACTAATGAAGGTGCCATTCTTCATTTGCTTGATTTGGAGACTAAGGAAGTATGTGAGTTCACCAAGCATAGACATCTCAAATTCTTTTTTGCCATCATCTTTGCAAACTCTTTCACAATATTCTTGATTTGTTGAGCCAAATATGATATCATCCACATATATTTGCATGACAAACAAATCATTGCCAATCTTCTTGGTGAAGAGAGTAGTGTCAACTTTGCCCATCTTGAATCCCTTCTTGAGTAGGAAGTCTCTCAACCTCTCATACCATGCTTTAGGTGCTTGCTTCAACCCATAAAGTGCCTTGTTTAGCTTGTACACATGGTTGGGATGATGATAATCTTCAAAACCAGGAGGTTGTTCAACATACACTAGCTCATTGATGACCCCATTGAGAAAAGCACTTTTGACATCCATTTGATAGAGCTTGATGTTGTGGGCACATGCATAGGCTAATAGAATTCTAATTGCCTCTAATCTTGCAACCGGAGCATATGTTTCACCAAAGTCAAGACCCTCTACTTGAGTGTAACCTTGTGCAACTAGTCTTGCTTTGTTTCTCACAACAATGCCATCTTCATCTTGCTTGTTCTTGAAAACCCATTTGGTTCCAATGACATTGTAATCTTTTTGGTCTCTACCAATTCCCAAACCTTGTTTCTATCAAAGTTGTTGAGCTCCTCTTGCATTGCAATGACCCATTCCTCATCCTTCAAAGCATCATCAACCTTTTCGGGCTCTTCTTGTGACACAAATGCAAAGTGCTCACAAAATGCCGCTAGCCTTCCTCTTGTTTGCACTCCACTTGCAATATCACCAACAATTTGATCAATTGGATGGTCTCTAGCAACACTTGAGCTTTGGAGTATTGGAGCTTGATTGCTTGTGCTTGGTTGATCACTAGAAGTCTCTTGAGTAGCTTGTTGTTGGTCTTGTTCTTGAGCACCACTAGCTTGAGTTATTTGCACTTCATCTTTGTCATCATCAACTTGAGTTGGTCTAATATCATCAATGTCCATACCCTTCATGGCATCTACCAATTGAGTTCCACTCACATCATTGAGGTTCTCATCTTCATCTTGTGACCCATTGGTTTCATCAAATTCAACATCATGGACTTCTTCCAATGTACCACTTGAGTTGTTCCACACTCTATATGCTTTGCTTGTGGTGGAATAACCAAGTAGGAACCCTTCATCACACCTTTTGTCAAACTTGCCAAGTCTTGCACCCTTCTTCAATATGTAGCATTTGCACACAAATACTCTAAAGTATGCAATGGTTGGCTTTCTTCCATTGAGTAGCTCATAGGGTGTCTTGTTCATCATGGGGTGGCAATATAACCTATTGATGTAGTGGCAAGCGGTGTTGATTGCTTCGGCCCAAAATGATTGACTCACATTGTATTCACTAAGCATTGATCTTGCCATCTCAATGAGAGTTCTATTCTTCCTCTCAACTAGGCCATTTGATTGTGGTGTGTACTTGGCCGAAAGTTGATGCATGATTCCATAGTCATCACAAAGCTCATCAACTCTTGTGTTCTTGAACTCACTTCCATTGTCACTTCTCACTTTCTTCACTATGATATCAAACTCATTGTGCACTCTCTTGAGAAATGTCTTGAAGATTGAATATGTGTCACTCTTGTCATTGAGAAAGAACACCCAAGTGAATCTTGTATAATCATCCACAATCACAAATCCATACTTGTTGCCACCAATGCTCGTGTATGCGGTTGGACCAAACAAGTCAATATGGATCAAGTCAAATGCCTTGCAAGTACTCATGAAGCTCTTCTTTTGGATGAGTGTTGGCAACTTGCTTCCCGGCTTGACATGCACTACATAGCTTGTCCTTGTCAAAGTGAACATCCTTCAAGCCTCTCACTAGATCATGCTTCACTAATTTGTTGAGTTGCTTCATGCCAACATGACCAAGTCTTCTATGCCATAGCCAACCCATGCTAGATTGAGAGATCAAGCATGTACTAATTTGTGTCTCACTAGCACCAAAATCCACAAGGTAGAGGTTGTCAAATCTTATTCCCTTGAAGATCAAGCTTGAATCTTTTGTATTCACTATCTCAACACTATCTTCACCAAAGATACACTTGTAACCAAGATCACAAATTTGTGCCACCGAAAGCAAATTATACTTCAAGATATCAACTAGTGCCACATTTGATAGTGTCAAGTCATTGGTTATTGCAACCTTGCCTACACCTTGAATCTTGCCACTTTTGCTATCACCAAATGTAATAGGCTTGCCATTCTCTTGAGTTGAATCAATAATATTGAACTTCCTTGCATCACCGGGTCATGTGTTGAGTGCACCCACTATCAAGAATCCAATGGTTGCCCCCAATCTTGTAATTCACCTACAAAGAAATCAATAATATTTAGGTACCCATTTTCCTTTGGGTCCTTGGAGGTTAGCAACCAAAGCCTTTGGTACCCAAATTGCCTTCTTCTTTGGGCCAACAATGGGTGTACCAACAAACTTTGCCTTGACACCCTTCTCACCCTTGGTAAGTAAATAACAAGAATCAAAATGTATGGAATGCACTTTGTTTGAATTCTTGTTCATGTTCATTTTAGCACATTTATGCTCTTGATGCCCAACTTGCTTGCATCTATGGCAACAGGTACCATTGCTCTTCACAAAGCTAGGCTTCGGAGTAGCAAAGGCCTTTTTTGTCTTTCTTGGGGATATAGCCTAAGCCTTCCTTGTTAAGGAAAACCGTTGGCTACCCAAGCACTTTTAGCAATTTGGCATCCCCACCATATGCCTTACCCAAGGCGTGGGTGAGCTCATCCACCTCTCTTTTGAGAGTCTCATTTTCAACCACTAATGATGAATCTAAAATTACTTCATCATTCTTAGTAGAGGTAGAGTGGGTTGATGTGGATGTGGAAGGAATGCATGGAGCATCAATGAAATCGAACACAAAAGGTTCAACTATGATATCACATGTTGTTCCAACATCCTTCTTAATGTTTAAGCAAGCTTTATCATTCTTCTCTAAGAGCAAGGCATGGGCTTTTTGGAGCCTTGTATGAGCTAGCTCAAGTTCCCCATGGTCTTCCTTTAGACCCCCTCATGGGTGGCCTCTAGCTCACTAAAAGTTTTGCTCAAGAGTTTTTACACTCTTTTGCAAAGCTCTACATTCCTTGTCCTTAGTCTTAAGCATGATATGAGTTTGCTTAAGCATCTCAAGAAGATCATCTCTAGTGGGTTCATAGTCTTCATTATCATCATCACAATCATCATATTTTACTTCTTCATCATTTAGTTCTTCATGCTCATGCAATGATACCTTAATGGCCTTAGCCATGAAGCATGATGGTGATGACCCAAAGAGAGATGACTTCTTGTGTTGGCCAATTGCACTCATGGCCTTGGGCTTGTCTTCCTCTTCATCTGAGGAACCATCACTATCCCAAGAACAAACAAAGGCACCATCATTTGTCTTCTTAAATGTCATGGTCTTGCTCTTCTTGTTTGTCTTGCCACTCTTGTATGCTTTCATCTTCTCCTTTTCTTTCTTGATTGGGCAATCGGCAAGGATGTGGTATGGACTATCACACTCAAAACACTTTCTTGGCTCTTCATTCTTCTTGGATGAATCATTTCTTCTTCTTGAACCTTGCCCCATTCTCTTGTTCTTCAAGACTTTGCTAAAATTCCTCACAAACATAGCAAACTCTTGATCAATCTCATCAAGATCAATGTCCTCCTCCACTTCTTCTTGAGTCTTGGACTTGCCCTTAGCATTGGATGTGGTAGTGGCGGCCTTGAATGCCACAATCTTCTTGCTCTTGTCATCTTCCTTATCTTCTCCATCTTCCATCCCATCTACTTGCTCATCGGTTAGCACTTCCCCAAGCAAGTCACTAGGTGTCATAGTGTCCAAAGCACCTCTAAATAGAATCTTTCTCAACATGGCAAATCTCTTGGGCAAGCACATCAAGAATTTGTGCCCAAAGTCTCTATCCAAGGTCTTCACACCCAATGCCTTGAGATCATTCACAATTACTTGGAGCCTATGGAATGTGTCCGGTATGCTCTCATCTTTCTTCATCTTGAAGTTCTCAAACTCACTCTTGAGCACATACAATTTGGCACTTTTCACCATCTTTGTGCCCTCATAAGTCTCACCAAGCTTCTCCCAAACTTCACTTGCCCTTTCAAGATCTTTGATCCCTTCAAACACCTTGACATCCATGCCATTGTACAAAGTGTTCAATGCCATGGTGTTGCATTGCTTGTTGGCCTTGTCGGTGGGAGTGAGGTTGGCGGGATCAAGGATCACAAAATCCTTCTCGGTCACATCCCATACTTGGTCATTGATTGATCCCAAGTACATTCTCATGGTTCTCTTTCAATAGTCAAAATTCTTGACCCCATCAAAGAACGGAGGCTTTCCCCCAACATGGTTGAACACAACATGAGCCATACTATCACACCAAGGTTGTTAAGCCTTCAAAAATGGTGACCACGGCTCCGATACCACTTGTAAGGTCCTAGATGGCTAGAGGGGGGGTGAATAGCCTATAAAAATTTTCTACAAGCTCAACTAAACAAACCGATTAGTATAAAACACGGCGTAAGGCGATTTGCACTAGCTCTAATGGTCAAGCAAGCCTTCTAGTGACAAGACTAAATATTCTTATGATCTCTAGTCCACTCAAGGTCTATGTCACTACTCTAGCTAATGAGCAATCCTAATATGATCCTTATGCTAGCAAGAACACCTACACAAAGCAAGTGCTAGCTCTCTACTCAAAGTAAACTAAGAAAGTAATGCAAGAGTGAGAAGCTTGTTATACCGACTAGTAGAGCCAATGAACCAATCACCGGGAAGGAGATGAACTATCAATCACTCGATGGTGATGATCCAAACACCAAGACAATGAACAAGTCGATTTGTTCACCCGGAGTTCACTTGTACACCGACAAGCTAGTCTCCGGTTGTGCCGACCAACACAAGGATGGTGTTTGAGCTAGGCGGTGCCCTTGCTAGCCTCAACACACCACTCAACAAGTGTGGTACCCAAGACACGAGCAATGTATTCCTTGCACTTTGCCTTCCCGACGAGGAGTGCGTAATCCTCTCACAAACCAACCGGAGGTGGCCAAGAAACAATCACCTCTTCTTGCCAACAACTCCACCAAATCACCAAGCCGGCTAGGAGCGGTGTCTCCAAGAGCAAAAAAGGAAACCAACCGTCTCACAACGATCCCCAAGTGCCTCTAGATGCAAGAACTCGATGCAATGCACTTTGGATCACCACTTCTCTCAAGAATGAAGCTCACAAGCAAGAATGAGAGAGTGAAGGACTTGTTGCTCAGCTCTAGGGTGTTAGAAATGATTCAAATGACCAAGAGAGAGAGCAATGGCCGGCCAAAGGGGTATAAATAGGGCCACACCTAAAAAATAGAGCCGTTGGGAGGAATATGCAATTCTGCGTGTCCACCGGACGCACCCACGGACTCATGCATGAGTCCGGTGCATGCTTCCGGTGTCAACCAGCAAACCCAACATGCCAAAATTAGAACCCCCAAGCATGCGTCCGGTGAGGCAAAGTGCGTCCCGGTGCGCTTCGGTGCATGCTTCCGGTGCATGCTCGTCCGAGACCACGAAAACATGCTTATCGGAAGTCCCCCATCGGACTCACACACCGGTGCCTCCGGCAAGGCGTCCGGTCGCCCCTCGCCTTCCGGTGGTGAGTCCGTGCATGCGTCCGGTCACCCTCCGAGCCACCGAATTTTCGCTCGTTTTTGTCGTCGTTCCTTCTCGCTTTTGCTCCAAATAGACTTCCGTCACTTGTTTCTTGTTGCCGACACGCCGAAGAACACCTCGACACCATGTGTTAGCATTTTCGAAACCATTTTCGGCCAAGGACGGAGTTAGCACTTTAGGCTAGAATGCATGCATATGAATTTTGAACCTAAAGGCACGTGGAGGATCGATATGTACGATAGTTTTCCCTCTTTATAGTACGGCTTATCGATCCTATAATCACTCACACCCTCTATGGTGTCTTGAGTGTTAGATCAAAAGCCCTATGGTTATACCTTTGACTTGGGGACTTTTGATCTCCGAAACTCCACCGAGTTGCATGCTTGATCATCTTTTGGATCACCTCGATCCCTCATCCATGATCACCACACACCAACTGCGACGACGACCAATCTCCAACCTAGTCAAACACTTAGCATCGAGATTAGTCCTTAGGTGTCACTAATTATCCAAAACCAAACTAGAGATCTTCAATCTCCCCTTTTTTGTAATTGGTGACAACCCGCATAAAGGTTTTATGATTAATGTTTTTGAACATATCATGGTTGTCCAAGCATTTTGCTTACAATCATAGGATTGACAAACATCATAGTTCGGTTTTGGTAGCATGAGCTCCCCCTACATGTATGCCATGAGTTTGGAACGAAGCATTGCATACATGTATGAATATTGAAATTGAGGGTGAGCTATGTTACCAAAATGATGCTTAAGGTGAAAGAAATGGACCTTTGAAGCGTGATACCAATCGGAGTTGCGCCATTTTCACCATACAAGCATCAATGTAACTAGATTTTCATCAAAACTCAAAGTACCACGTGAGATCATATTATAAGCAAGGTACTTGAATTAAGAGCGGAATTTTGAAAATCTAGCTAGCTCCTATGCATGCTAATCATTCAACCACTTGTAAACCACTTGTGAAACATTGAACTAGCATACACCACACAAGCATGTATATATGGAATTTAAATACATGTGCAATGAGCAAGTCATATGTTAGTGCACAATCAAATGCAACAAATTGTCTATGAGCTTGCTCCCCTACTTGTGTGATCCACTTGAAAGATTTCTCCAAAAACATGTGGAATTTTTAATTTTTCAAAAACCTTTCATGCACTAATCTCTCCCCTTTGTCGACAATTTCCACAAAAGGTATGACCATGTTGTGTTATGGAGGAAAGAATAGTGCTCAAATTTGGTCAAATTTGGATCACTTGTCAAACATATATTTCGGTTTGAACCTAAAGACAAGCTTCTTCACACCTCATGATAAGGATTATCTTACCTATGTTGAAGCATATGTGTGAAAAGATAGCCAAATTCAACACTTGAGATTGCAAGCTCATAAACATGCCATATGTCATCACTAGATCAAACAAGCATAAATAGCAATAGTGATGGCATACATACATTGAAAACCTTTTATTTTCCATGAATGCTTCCTAAGGCATAAGTTATATGTCTATATGTTGTAACAAGTCCTTAGATATTATGAATATCATGCCAAACAATTTCACCTTTGCTTTGCTTGATGGAGGGGCATGTCATAGTAGTGGGATGCATTCAACTCATATTTGAGAAGTCAAGGATGTTCAATTCATTTCTTAGCTTGCAAAACCTCTTCTCATCTAGTGGCTTTGTAAAGATGT
Source organism: Hyparrhenia diplandra (assembly GCA_015847255.1). Taxonomy (NCBI): domain Eukaryota; kingdom Viridiplantae; phylum Streptophyta; class Magnoliopsida; order Poales; family Poaceae; genus Hyparrhenia; species Hyparrhenia diplandra. The sequence goes on from JADLZK010001758.1 coordinate 119,454, forward strand.
CGGCTAGTTGATCTTCGGTGCCAATAGGATGGATAGCAATGTCACCCTTTTGTTGATGATCTCTTATGAAGTGATGCCTAATATCTAGGACCGATGCAGCCGAACCAAGGGCGCCGCTACCCCCGGACGGTCAGCACGACGTCGTGGATACCGTATCGACCCCGCCAGCAGTGGGGATGCGGTCGCCTCTTCGCCGGCTCCCTTACCGCGAGGATGAGAAGGTTCGCAGGAGGGTGATGCGCAAGGTGTCCTCGCCGTTGTCTTCTCTTTCCCGTGCGTAAGTCGCCGCCGCCACCACCGCCACACCGAGCGGGGAGGATCGCCGTCACCGCTCTCCGGTTTTCGCGGGTTGCGAAACGGGCGAGATATTGGCGATGCAAATGGTTGGGATACATCGACCAAGATGCGCAGGAGCCCACAATCAAGCGGAGAAGGAGGCGTATGACAACTACCTCGTGGATCCCAACCCCTCTCATAAGGAGGCGCTACGGCGGATACTCGCCAGGGGGACGCCGAGGAGATCGAGGCGACACGCTAACCGACACGTCGATCGCCGGAAGCTTCTAGGTTGTTCGATTAGCGAGTAATAGCGTTCTTATATCCTTCCGCTAGGGTGGGCCGAACCGATTGTATACCTCTTTCCCCCCGGTGCGCCCTTTGTGGCGCTGTCGTGTAAACGCGTCCTTTGTGGCGCTGTCGTGTAAACTTTGTTTTCTCCGCTAATATAAAAGATGCGCAAACCTTTGCGTATTCGAGAAAAAAAAAAAGAAAGGAGCTACTGGGTTTGTCACAAAAAAAAAAAAAAAAAAAAAAAGAAAAAGAGGAGTCGCTATTTTTTTTCAAGCAGGTGGGAAATATGGGACACCGCATGCATGCATTTTTTACTCGCTATCAAGATCATGTGGTGCATATTACAAGTTTGCACGGTTGCATGGATAGATTAGTATGTCCAAAGGGCGCATGAGAGAGTGGGAGGGGAGATTTGTAAAAGTGTGATTATGAGACGTAGCGTTCAATCAGTAAAATTACCTAATCACCCACACCCCCTTTGGATCAAGATTATACCGTGCAGATTAGAAGTTTGCAAGACACTTATTATAGAGATAATTGCTTGTATGGCCCTCGAAAAACTCCATCTTGCTTATTTGGCCTCTTTTTTTTTGAACTTGCCTATTTGGACTCGAAATGAAACTTTCTTGCCTTTCTGATAGAATTCTGGATTGACTCTGTTAGGTCAACCAGTCCACCACACGCGAAATGTCAAAATACCCTCCTCATCCTCACTCTCCCAGACTCGGAGCGCTCCCACCCGCTGGTTTCCCGATAGAAAAAAAACAAAATGGAGCCGCCGCCGCCGCACAGGGCCAACGGGTCAGGCGCCGTCGGCAGCCTAGCCGGCGAGGAGGAGGCCCCTCGCGCCCCTCAACCTGTAGATCCGCCACCACCCAGGGCTAATGGGGAGGTGCCGCCGGCAAGCAGGCCGCGCGCGCCCCGGCACCTGCAGACCCGCGCGCTTCCAGTTGTTCGCCCGTGGGGACGACGACGCCGCGGTCCGTGGCGGCGGCCGACGCGCGTGGAGAGGCCTGCTCTGTCGGCTGGTGCGGGAGAGCAAGAGCATCGTCTGCAGCAACGCCTGCAGGGCGCCCGTCGCGGCCACCTTCAAGTACGACGCCGACAACTACGCCAAGAACTTCGACGACCGCCGCTGGCACCAGCACCCCTGCGCCGCAGCCGCTGCTGGTTGCCCCTCGCCGTCGCCGCTGTCGAGCCGGCGCCCCGTTGATCATCAGTCCACCGGAGAGAGCTAGCTAGCTTCTAGCTGTGTCAGTAGATTCTTGCTTATATTTTCCAGCACTTGTTTGTTTTTGGTTAGTTGAGTTGTAGCTGTTGATCTTGATTGAAACGGTGGTTGCAACGCCGGTATCGAGGATTATGGATGGCTTCATCACCATGCCGTTGCTTCTTGGTTGTATAAAGGATTGAGATGTCTGAAACAGAGTTCGTTCTTGGCAGAACTCCTTGTATGCGTGCGTCCCACCCCTCGCTCTCGATTTGGCTTGTGTTCATGACTACTTTTTGTCAATCGTATGAACTGATGATCCAAGTTCTTTATTAAAAAAAATCAGCCCCACTGTCGTAGCAAGGAACATTGAAGCACTCATCATCACTCATTAATATCCACTCAAAATATACCATAAACAAATAAAACTTTGTTTTTTAATTTTTTTTTCAGCCAGGGGTAAAATGGACATTTTAGGTGCCACTTCACACCGTTAACTTGCTGATTGTAACATAAGGCCAAAAAGCAAGAAAGTTCCATTTCGAGGCCAAATAGACAAGTTCAAAAAAAAGAGACCAAATAAAAGAAGATAAAGTTTTTTTGCGCCAAATAAAGAATTGTCCCCTTATTATATTGCCTATTCAGAAACCTTTGTTTAGACGGGCTAATGGGCTACCAACCATATGTTAAAGGGAAGTGGCCCAAGCCCAAAAACTTAACCGAAACTAGATCGACGATGCCGAACAACACAGAAAGCAGCATAGCTTGATCTCGACGCCGATGGTGAAGGTGCAGTAGATGAGGCCGAGGTGGGACATGGTGTACCAGCATGTAAGGTGCGTGTAACGCTCGCTTCGGAACCCATACACCGCAGCAGGGCAGCAGCCTGCAACAATGGATGATTGCACTTCTAATGGTGTTTTGTTGGCTCAATGATGCGCTTTGGACTCGCATATGATCCATCTGTTGTCTCGACTCAGGACGGCGAGGACAGGTCTAAATTTTTCAGTTTCAAAACGCACCTTTTTTTATTTACGTTTCTAAGGCAAATGTGATCAACCAAACATGCTTACCTGACCAGGCTAGGCCATCCCCCGGGGAACTTGTCCAGAATCTCAACCAAAGCCTTCAAAATAGTTCCTTCTCTGCCTAAAGTTAGCCAAGGAAATCAGGTGGAAGAGAGGCGGGCAGGTGGTTAAGGCAGTTCTTGTGCCTCCAGACCGTCCAGCTCCACCTCAAGCTCATCCTGTTTCTAATTAAGAAAGGGAATTGACTCGCACGACTTTACAAAATTTACAATGCACCACTTTGTTCGTTCGCCTCATCGATGGCATTGAAAATTTGCATTCTGCAGAGTTCATTCTGCACAACAAGACCTACAACAGCCACTCAGCCAGTTCATCCAAAAGTGCCTATTAGCATTTTTTATTTTTATTTTTTATATAACATATTATAAATATAAGGTCCAAAGGAAACTTAATAACACAAGGTCCTGAGCTAAAATATAAGCTGATAATAGTTTAAAAGAAGTGTAGAAAATGACAACGGACGTACAACCAGCTTAATAATCCTTTTGTGGGGAAAGAAAATGAAAATGGAATCTGGCAATAACTGATGAATAGCGTTGACAAAGAGTATCCAGAGCGCATAAAGCTTCAACACAGTTTGCCTTTTTGTTTCAAGCATTATATTATACTAAAACGAACAACACCTCATCAGTTTATTGTAACCTTTTAAGCGCTGGGATGTGTGGTCAAGATTCAGTGATATCACTATCTTAGGTCCAAGCACCATGTTTCAGAGTTCGGCTACTTGTGACTACTTTTTGAGCAACAGGTGCTGATTTTCAAAATTAAGTTTTCGACGATAAATAGAAGCTGTCGGTACGAATATATAGACCACTGACATTAAAAACCATATTATGGAAAATAGTATCTCTGTGCTCATTCAAATAATCAAGTCGTGATATTTGAAATCATACCAAGAGCTCCTTCAATCCATTGGCTGTATCTCATATAAATATGATTTCATTATAGTGAACAAAAGAACCTTTAACAGGGTATTGATGATAGCATTTCACTCATGTTACAAAGTTCGTTTAAACACTGAAAAATCTAACAGACACACAAGACTTGTACTGACGACAGAAAGAACAAAATCAGCACATAAAAAAAAAAACTGTTGCAAGTATGTTTGATTAGCTTGGCCTGGCAACACCCCTGTTGTCAGTTCACAATTGCAAATCCTGCATAAAATCATTTATGTTTCTTACTTGAGGCAGTGAGCTGCCATGCATTTTTTAGGATTAAACTTCACATACAGATCTCCACCACAGCTGTTCCTAAGAGACACTGGCACATGACGGAAATTGAGTTAGTTAGAAAGCATTAATTACATCACAAATTCCATCGGATTCCTCTATAAAAAAGATAACTCTACTGGAGTTTTTAACCTTTTTTTCTAATATCCGTTGAAAATTTGTGTATTTCTACTTGAGCCGTACGAGGCTCTCAGGTATGATTTTACATCCTCTAGCATCTTAGAGTCGTCTAACATCCTTGATCGGGTGGGCGACCGCCCTAGGTCTAAAAGGAATAGTACCAAATCCAGTAGGAGGGTTATTATGATGTATACAGATAGAATGATTGGGTTTCATATTAGAACATTAACTAATTATCAACAATTTTCATCAGGTAAAAACAACGTTAACAACCTCATGTAATGATGGAAATAAGCTTATGCCTTTATCAGCAAAAGGAATTGCTTGTAAAAGACAACTTCCTTTTAGGACCAGCTGATTATTATCAATATAGGAAATCAGAAACTCAACAGCACAAAGCAATGGCGCAACGGAAGCATGCGAGAATCATGACCGTGAACTATTAATTAACTGTAAACCAATATGACAGTATGTAGCTGTACTATTGTTCAGACATACCTGATCAACAAACCCACAAACTCCAGTTGAGACGAATCCTCACAAGACGGAAACCCCACAGAAGCTTGTAGCAATGGTTGAAAACTTTTAAGTGCAACAGGAACCGTGAAACCAGTGGGCTGTGGCACTGAAACGTGCTACTGATAACAGCCAGGTGGAGCAGGAGTGCAGGACACTAATGCAATTGTTGTTGGCTTGCCGCACAGATGGAAACAAATGTAAATCTTGTAATGGACTGGATCAGAAAATTTCAGCATAGATAAAAGGTCCATCATTCTCCCAACTGGATTGGCCAATATTTCCACATAATGTCATCAAACAATGAGGTTCTGCAATCAGAACAGTCACTGATATTCCAACAAAATATGCACTAATGGAATCACATTAAACATACATCCTGATGGTCTGCCAGACAAGGCAATAAATTTCAATTTGCCAATCACTACATCCAAATTCAATTGGTAGATAATCTGTATAGTACTCGTAGAGATTAATAAAAGAAACACTAAAACAATGTTTGCCTTGGTGATGAAATAATGAATAAACCTCACCCTTCAGTGGCTTGCATGGTTGGTCGGTCCAATTCAATTAGCATGAACTGAGAACCGGCAGATTCCAACACATAGCAATTGGGCAGCAGTGTGAATGACACCTAACCTAGAGAAATAAAACAACTCATGGCAATACTCATTTGGGTAAGGTGTAAGACTATAAATCTCTACTAAGACTAGCATTTTTATAATCAGCAGCAATTGCAATCTGGTAATTCAATAGCATAAAACACATCCATTAAATTAGCCGGTTTAATTGATAACACGAGAATCACCGGTGGCGATTATGACGGTAACATAAGGATGATAAATAACATGGTCATGATAACACCAAGACGATTGTTACACCATGGTAATGAGCAGACGCAAGTGGATGACACACAGATGGTACTTTGCTTGCTGCCCTAGTTATCATCGTCGCTGTCGGTGACCTCGGTATAGTCTTCTGCATAGCCCTTGGTACGGAACTGCTTGATGATGGCCTGCGCGTACTCGCGGTGCTTGTTCCAAATAGCCTTACGTTCTGCATAACGTTCGCGGAACATTTGAGAACGTTTGCCCAGCTCAAGCTCTTCACAGATACCTTTCCAGGGATTGCTGTGTTGATTCAGTATGTACCAATCGATGACCTCCTGCGGCAGCGTGCTCTTGACCACCTTCTTCCTCTTCTGTCCAGCCCCTGCCGGCTGGGGAAGCTTGCGACCCTTTCGGGCCCCTGCCGGTGGAGGAACCGCCTTGGGCGGAGGAACCTCAGCCGCCGCCAAGCGACTGAGATACCGCTCTGCTGCCTGCATGCCCGCCATGTAGGAATCGAGATTACCATCGCGAGTCATCCTGTCCTTCTGGAGAGCCTTGAGAGCTTTAGCCTCCTTCTTCAGCTTGAGGATTAGATCCTGCTCCGAGGCGCACGAGCTCAGCTCCTTCTTCCTGATCAGCCGCGGCGACCTCCTGAGGGCGCCGGACGAACGAGCCCCAACCTTTTTCATCTTCCTCGTCGCCGGAGGTGGATGCGCAACCAGTCCCACCTCTCTAACACCCAATACAAACGTAGCCCCCCCTTCAACCACCTCTCTCGGCGGTGGAGGCGCAACATCACTCATCGCCGGCGGTGGAGGCGCAACCTCTCTCATCGCCGGCGGTGGTGGCGCGATCGATCCCCAACTACCTACCTCTCCTTCTAGATCTGGACTGCGAGGAGGATGCGGCGGCTTTCGGCTTGGTTGGACACGGAAGGAGAGGATATGTAGCCGGCCGCAACCCTACGCCGTATCGGATCCAAATGGACCAGGCCAAGCCCAACTCATTTTTACCTGCTTTGGGTGGGCTTCGAGTGCCAACCAATCCAACTTTATATATATTATTACTCCGTGTAATTTCACATAGTATGTCCTTGGTTTTTGTGCCTAGACCTAGACGTGCACTTAATCTTGGATGGAGGGAGTAACTACTCCTAGAGAGTAGAAAAAATTTTCCCTGTATATATCGATGCCGCCGTTTTTAATTGAAACGGAAACGGTGCTAGTGAACGGTACCCCCGTGGGGTTACTGTTTTCAAAAATTCATATTTTTTTTCTACATTTGATCATGGGCCGCCCGACCCAATAAACCCAACCCGCCTAAAAAATACACGAACCGACCATGCGATCCGACACGGGCAAAAATTTTCACCCAAACCAAGAAAAACCCGATACAACCCAAAAATTACACTTTAAAAAAACCGAACCAGACCCAACCATGTGACGGGTCAGGCGCGGGTCAAGAATTTCGACTCATCAACCCAACACGATCTGACCCAAACAATTTTTTTCTTCTCTTCACAACATATTATTTTAAAAAAAAAAAACATTATTTCTTTCATATAAATTCGGATGGAGGTCTACAACTTTGAAGTTCAAACCTTGTCCATTTGAATTCATTTCGACGCTCAAATGATTAACATAATGTTTAGATTTAAAATTCAAAATTTAGATCTTGATAGTATGTCGATTATTTGAGCATCAAAATGACTTCAAATGAAAAAAGTTTGAAAGAAATATGTTTTTTTTTAAAAAATATGATGAATTCAAAAAAAAAAAAAAAACGTTTGAACTACAAATGTGTATACCTTGACGAAAGCTACAATTTTCGTATAAAGTTTATCTACATTCGAAGTTTATAATGAAAAAGTCATGAATTTTTTAAAACGGATAGGCCCCTACCGCCGTTTCAAAAGGCAATTGGGAGTGCTACAGTACCCGCCACAGGGTACTGTTCACTACTGTCGTTTCAAAATGGCAGCAGCTCCCAATCACCGTTTGAAACGGCGGTTGCAATGCTACCGCCCTTTGAAACAGCGACATCGATATAGTTTTGAAAAAATTGTTGAGCTATAAGCAAAGACATCTAATCTCTTGGGGATAAGCAAACAATAAAAATAGTCCCTATCTATCTCTCTTCTCCTCCAACCGCCGCCGCCGCCAAGACTCCGCCGCCACCGCGACTGCCGCTGCCGCTGCCGGCGGCCATCGGGAGACAGCCGCCTCCCCTACGCCACCTTCTCCGCCTCAACGGTCGCTTGCGGGTGACGATGTCACAACCAAGCCCAATCGAACCTGTGACATTCCTCGATTTTTATCTTACTTTTATTCCATTGAGAGAAGTTGTAAGTTGTAACATGTGCAACCTATTTCAAAATTTCTGTTTATTATTACTTCACCTTGGAGTTCGGATATTAATTTAAACCATCTATACCCTATATGTCATAATCTCGGTTTCATGCATTTTGGATCGTCGTTCCCACTATAGGTAACGTATGTATGTGGTTACATATTCTGATTCTTAGTGATTAAAATTGTAACCCATTTAAAATTCTTCTTCATACCCGCACTAACGCGTGAAGAATCTTCTAGTTTCCAACTTACCAACCCAACAGTTGAGACCCATAAAAAAAAAGAACAGTTGAGAGAGCTGTCACATGCAGAAAGGCCCTAATACACACTGTACGTATTTATGCTCAATTTGACGAAAACAAGCGTGTAGTATGTACTAAGTTGTATGGCGTGTTAAACATTGTTTTGTGAGGATCACATATCTTTTTTTTTAAAAATGATGTCGAGCAAGCCTCTAGCTCAATTGGGAGCGAATTTTCAGATTTTCTCGACCGTGGTTAAAAAACTTTTCGTCCTGGTCCCATGGCCAAAGCACAGGTAGTTTGGCCCGGCCCGGTTCTCACCTGGGGTAACGGTGGCTCGCGGTGTAGGGTAGGGCGGGGATTGGTGGGTTTTCTTGACTGCGTGAGAAGGTCATCTTCCTAAGCAAAAATGCTCCGGGGGCTAGTCTTAGTCCCCGTGGGTCAAGTTTTTTTTTTTTTTTAAATGATGTCGAGTATAAACTTGAGCCGATCGACAAGAGAGATAGGTGATAGGCCTGCTGATGGGACTGAAACCGCGCCACCCGCCCCCCCCCCCATTAATTTGCTTGCAATCACCCCAGCCCACCCCACCCCACCCCCAAAAGTTAAAAAGAAGAAGTCTGAATTCTCTCCTCCAACTATCACGAAAGTTCACTTTTCCTCCCTCAACGCAAAAAACCTGGACAAATCACCTCTCTGAACTTTGCAAACCATACAAAATTACCTCCCTTCGAGTGGCTTTGAGGGCGGTATCTATCGATCTATCTATAACCCCTATAAAGACAAGACCCACTAGGGAGTTATCCGAACATGCAGATAGGACACATAGGCATCCACCCGTGGCATGTTCGGGTTGTTCATCCCGCAGCCTCTTCGTCTTCGTCTTCCCAACCCGGCTGCCTCCTACGTAAATGGGAACGCCTCCACCCACCTTCAATCAAAAAAGAAAATAAAAGGCCATCGTTACTTCCTCTCCTTCTGATCCACAATCAATGCAAAAGAAAATGTCGCCGCTTCCTGCATGCTGCTCCAAACCGCTTGCTTCTGGCCGTGTGCGGCATTGACGCATCGTCTACTTAATCCATGCAGCCATTTATGAGTTACTGAGTGGACAACAGTTTCTAAGGCCGGTCTCAATGGAGAGTTTCACCTCCCGATTTCAAGATATGAAACTTTGGCATGAAATAGGCATCTCCCTCAATGCATAGTTTCATTGCACAGTTTCATAGACTTAAGGGTCCCCACAAACTCTCTCTCATTGCATGATTTAATTGCATAGTTCTATGGTGAAACACTATTTGTGTCTTTCAATGGGGGTTTCACACCGTTTCCAACGCATGTGAAATCAGGCTCAAAGGTTTCACCATGGTGAAACTCTTCCCTTCTCTCCTAGGAGTTTAATGCAAAAAGTGAAATATTGCTGATGTGGCATTGCATTTAATGTGCATGAAACACTCATGAAACTCCCATTGAGACGCCTAAAAGTAATGCAGCTCTTCACTTCCACGACGCCTCAGCAGCGCCGCCATGAATCCATGATCTTTTTCACTTCCCCTTCTGCCATTATTCAGTTCTATATATACCGATCCATGCCCTGATCTTTCTTGCTTTTGACCAGTGATCTATACGTTTGAGTTCAGGCGTTCAACACACTTTGCCTGATTTATTCCAATCTTACGATTGTCACAAGACAAATACCACATGTTCACTATGTGTCCACAAGATATATTCATGGCCACATCTTTTCCTATTTGATGTCGCTGGCTCATCATGTATTGTTTGTCGTAAATTGATCATGCGTATTTCCACTGGTGTATGGAGGCTATCATTCATTTCCTAGCTGTCGTATCAAGCATGTATGATATTATGTGGCGTGGCACTATATATTCTACTGCCCTCAATTACCTTTTTTTTTGTCTTTTGCCTTGCTTTTGAATCAGATTACTTTGCAGAACTATATCTATTCAGCTGTTGCATCTACAAGTTTCTCTCAAAAAATGCAGTCGGATGCCCTAACATGGATAATTCCATCAATGGAAACTTATATGTGACTACTTTTTAGCCTATGATATTCCTCACCAAGAAATTTTAACAAAGGTCTTGTGCAGGAAAAAAGAAAGTCTAATCACTAAACTAAGAAGAGAGTTGAAAGTCTCTGATGTGGAACACAAAATGCTATTAAACATGGTCAATGAAGAGGAGGCTGTCCATATAATAAGGTACCATGTAGGCTTGTATAAAGTTTAAAACATTTGCATTCATTGAGATGAACAAATTGGTAACTTCAATAATGTTTCCATGATCATTAAAATGTGCTTTGTATTGTATTCATAAACTTCTGTAGGCACTCAAGGCAGGGAGGTGGAATGCAATCTAGATTGCATCGTAACAGTGTAGTTGATCACAACCATGGACCTCTCAAGAGGCAGAAGAAATCCCATTCCATCTATTCACTCGCTGTGGATCCCCACTCACCCATGCCTTTGCAAGCAATCGTGGGCAACCAGACATATAGAGTAAGTTTGGAGTATTCTTGATCCTGCTTTTTGTCCACCATCAAGAATGTTCTTATAGTTCTTAATAGGTGACCTCCTGTTAAGCGTGAAAGACATGGCTATAGAATCATTTGGAGTCAAACAGTAAGATATAGATTGTTGAATGTACAGTACTGAGCAAGGTTTGGTTGGTCATACCTAGATACATATTATTTGTGAAGTGTGATTTCTCCAATTATTGTGCCTATGTAATCAGTGAGAAGCATGCAGGAGAAAATTAGAGTATTATAAGAATTATACGCATGTTGTTTCTGAAGCTGACTTTCCAACCTTCTTGATTGTCTCCGCCGAGATGAGATGATACGATGAAACCCTTTCTTATGGCCATTGCATTCTTTTGTTACTTCCCGCAGCAACGCTATGGGGAATTCTCTAGTTGCTACAAGAACCGCGGTTTGACTTTTTCCTTTTTGAAAAAAATGGTTGAATCTTTGAAAATCATAGTAAATCATAGGAAAATCATAAAATGAAAATTCCAATTTTGTTAGACTCCACATGATTAGATCTACACATTGAATATATAATATGATATGTGTTAGTACAAAGTTTTTTGCTATGAAGGTTTTGTCTTTTTTTCGTTATATTTTTTTTTGTCGAATCTTTAAAAATCATAGTAAATCACAGAAAAATCATAAAATAAAAAATCTATTTTTATCCTCCACATGTGCATATCTACACAAGTGAATATATAATATGGTAAGCTTCAGTACAAAATTTTTTGTCGCTTTTAGATGTATACTTTTGTGTAATTCATTGAAATGCAACTTCTATAATTATTTTTTTGACTAAAGCATACCATATTATATCTTCCCGGTGTAGATCTACACATGTGGAGTCTATAAACTTGGATTTTTTTTTTTTATGATTTTTCTATGATTTAATATGATTTTTCAAAGATTCAACCAAATAAATAATAAAAAAAGAACAAAACTTTCAGAGCAAAAAAAATTTATATTAAAGTATATCATACTATATATTCACTATGTAGATCTGATCATGTGAGCCTACAAAATTAGACTTTTTAATTTTATGATTTTTTTTTGTGATTTTACTATGATTTTTTAAAGACTCAACCGATTTTTTTTTTAAAAAAGGAAAAGACAAACCGTTTTTAAAAACAGCTCGAGGGAGATAATTTGCATGGTTTGAAAAGTTAAGGGAGGAGATTTGTCCAGTTTTGGTGTTGAGGGAGGAAAAATTAACTTTCATGATAATTGGAGGAGAAAATCTAGACTTTTTCCACGTTAAAATAATCATCCCAGCCAACCCCGACCCATCAGAATGGGTTAACCCATGGCAGCCCATATAACCACAAAACCAAAACCCCACGCATGCTTTGAATGGTAAACATAAGTATGGAATGGAATGGTAATCCCCCATCCGTAGAGTAATAAATACAGAAGTAGTGGTTCCCCATTAACAAGTAGTACTCAATACAGAAAACAGGCTGAATAGAGCAGATGGTACCGTGTAGATAACTACCATTTGAGAACATAAAGCTCGTCACCTGCTCCGTAAAACAAGACAGGAGACCCCCAGCCCCCAGCGTAAGCATGTAACTGCATGACAGCTTCAACCCACAGGAGTAGTATTTCTACATGGTGTCGACGACATAAACTTCCCACAAGCAAACCAACAAAGACCCGACAATCTAGGACTCCGATACGAAACTCAAATGGGAAGCAACCAGTTGATCATGATACACGATTGATATACAGGAGCAAAGACAAAAAGCCAGTCCCATCTTCTAGATACACAGGATCGCCTACAAGCCTCATGTTTTTTCTTCAGATGCAGTAGTGATTGCAGCCACACCCTCGGTTTTCTGCAGCCACAGATACAGTGGAATCAGAATCAATCAAGTAACATAAGTCAACAAGTCGTTCCCACACCAACCGATCATTTCAAGCCTCATTTCAAGTCTTCAACACAACACAACACAACCCTTCCCTGTCATCATATAATGGAAATGCAGTTTACAGCAATATTTGCCTCCAATACAAGTAGTACTGGCACTATGCCACTATATTAGCAGTCAACTAATGATGATAGGGGCAATGGACACTCGCAGTTTTTAAGTACAATTACAGGCAAGGGATGCAGATTAAAGAACGTCAGTGGTGGTGGTCGACACTGTCAGAGTGTCAGTCAGGCAAGGCATGAGATTTTTAACAGACAGGTCATGCCAAGAGAAATACTGTAAAACATAAAACTAATTCTAGGCTGTAACTCTAGTTCTATTCAGATAATTGATCTTTCCAGCTATTCCAGTCACTACACAGAACATTAGTAAATGCAGGTTCACTTCATGAATAGTGAATGATACAAGCCCCTATTTGACAGAGAGGAACAAAAATTCATAAGTGCATGATGACTATTAATCACTACTGCTATTAAACTACCTGTAAAATTGAAGAATATTTTGGAACGACATTAACAGGAAAAGAAGCAATTCCATAGAAGCAGGTGCTTCCAACCAATTGCAGTCATAGTCAATTCAAAGATAAAGATGAAAAATAGCTGAGTGGAAATGCATTGCCTTTGTTCCCCATGATCAAAGATTGGTTTAACATTGATTTCTAGAAAGCAGGTTCAGTGGAATATACCAATCAGCATGTGCCCATTAGTGTGTTAAGCAAAACAATTGACACACAAAACTGCCAAAATCTATTTGAATGTCACAGGCCTACTGCAGCTTTGTGCCCATTAGTGTGTTAAGCACCATTTCAAGTCTTCAACACAACAACACAACCCTTCCCTCATCATCATATAATGGAAATGCAGTTTACAGCAATACTTGCCTCCAATACAAGTAGTACTGGCACTATGCCACTATATTAGCAGTCAACTAATGATGATAGGGGCAATGGACACTCACAGTTTTTAAGTACAATTACAGGCAAGGGATGCAGATTAAAGAACGCCAGTGGTGGTGGTCGACACTGTCAGAGTGTCAGTCAGGCAAGGCATGAGATTTTAACAGACAGGTCATGCCAAGAGAAATACTGTAAAACATAAAACTAATTCTAGGCTATAACTCTAGTTCTATTCAGATAATTGATCTTTCCAGCTATTCCAGTCACTACACAGAACATTAGTAAATGCAGGTTCACTTCATGAATAGTGAATGATACAAGCCCCTATTTGACAGAGAGGAACAAAAATTCATAAGTGCATGATGACTATTAATCACTACTGCTATTAAACTACCTGTAAATTTGGAGAATATTTTGGAAAGACAACAGGAAAAGAAGCAATTCCATAGAAGTAGGTGCTTCCAACCAATCACAGTCATAGTCAATTCAAAGATAAAGATGAAAAATAGCTGAGTGGAAATGCATTGCCTTTGTTCCCCATGATCAAAGATTGGTTTAACATTGATTTCTAGAAAGCAGGTTCAGTGGGATATACCAATCAGCATGTGCCCATTAGTGTGTTAAGCAAAAACAATTGACACACAAAAACTGCCAAAATCTATTTGAATGTCACAGGCCTACTGCAGCTTTGTGCCCATTAGTGTGTTAAGCACCACGCCTCCCGTATCAATAAAGTTTGAAACATTGTCTGCAAGCCAGCAGCTCAGGCCCAAGGCAACTGACATGTTCTGTTACATATATGCACTCATGTCAGCATAAAATATGGTGATTTTTTGTCTTTGCTGTACTATGACAACGTTTTGCTACAGACTAAACCGCTACAGATATTAAAGCTGAATATATCTTGGTCCATGTTTTAAATAGCGAGCTAAGGCCAAGGCGTTTAGCGTTTCATAAACCGTAATTAGCGGACATTAGCGGCAAAATAGCGGCAAAATTGTGCATGAACGCAAATAGCGCACAATCTTTTCAAGCTATTTCGGGTTATAGCGGCAAAAAATAGCGAGCTATTTTTTCATGGATCTTGGTAGAACGTGTATTTTTATGATAAGAAAATAATGTTATACCCTAGGTGTTAAAAATATTTGTCAACTAGCTGTAACATATAAAAATTTATAATACAGAATAACATAATATCTGAATATATCACCTTAGACTTACCTAATGTATTTCATCTGATCAAGCCTGTTTGATATCACTAGAAAGGTATTATGCGTTCCCTTTATCTTAAATTATAAGTTATCTTGTTTTTGCGATATACATTATATTTGCTATATATTTACACATAGACTGACATTGTCTAATTATATACAAAAGGTACATACATATAAAACTCATACACACAACTCACAACTGGTTCTTTACCTATAGCATTTATAATAAACTTCACATATAAGTGCCCACTTCACATTTATAATAAATATTTGTCAACAAGATATTGATATCACTTGTCTATAGGTAAAGATAACATTATTTTCTTATCATATTCGCCGGTTTGTGCATATAAATGCTACAGTACCTTTGGAACACTGAAACGCGAGAGAATAAGCGTTTAAAGGTTCTTATCATATTCTTATTCTTATACAAAAGGTACATATATATGATGACTACCACTACTACGCCTTGGACTGAGAGAAGTCGTACTGGCTGGGTTTCAGTGTTTGACCAAGCTGAAAACAACAGCAACTTTACTGGCAGGTGAAACTAACCAAGTCCTTGTTTGCTGTAAATTAAGTGAACAGTAACTAATTGCTGACGTAGTACAACTAATGCAATCTAACCTGTGGAGGTCAACAGTTGACAGCCTTTCAAATACTTGTGCTAGACTAAACACCCGCCATTTGGTACCCTCTGAAATTTCTGAAGCTGAAAGACCTAATGGAAAAACTGCTTCTACCTGACACTACAAACTCTAAAATTGAGGTCTAGTTTTTTTTTAATAAAATTGAGGTCTAATTCTTAAACCTATATCTGACCAAAGATAAAAAGCCAATCTATTGCCATCAACTCTGAGACACAAACAAACTGCCATCAAATCCCACTACCATCTGAACTAGTCTTAACTGCAAACAATGCATTTTACAGCAGATGAAACAAAACCCAAGAGAGCTATAAAATGAAAGTAAATTCAGAACCACATACATTCAGAATGAGCCAGCAGGAAGTTTTCCGAAAAAGACTCAGATCAAGTTCAGAACTACATGCCGCTTAACACCATCAAGAACCTCTAAGATTCAGAAGTAGAAACTCAAAACAGAACGCACACACGTGTTACCTCCCCGAGGTTAGAAACTCAGAACAGAACAGAACAGAACTTCTGGTTGTTACCGATTGCTCCTATGCATGTCAGTCAAGTGATAATGGCGGCAGATAGAGTAGGCCTAAACATTTTCCTATCTCAGACGACAGCCAGTGAAGAAGGGCAACTTCAGCTGAAGCACATACGCTGCTTACAACTAAAAGTTCACCAAGATATTGCTCCCGCAGCAGGCCTGTAGCAAGCAACCAGGACTGGGGTTCATCGATATTTCTACACACAACCATCAGCTCATCCAAGTAGGTATATCCATTAACATTTCACTCTACAAAAATAAGGTCCACATGAAACTTAACAACCAAAGGCCCTGAACTAAAACATATGCAGAGAATATAACAGCCACAAGTCTTCTACTGACCTGACACCAGAAACAAGTCTTCTATTGAAAAGACCAGACAACCACAGACTAAGAAAATTACCACAGCAGATCAATGATCTTACCAATATTTGTGATGGCGCCCACTTTGATGACTTAGCGGCCTCTCGGCGCCTGCTGCCACTACTGTTGATGTATCATCCCGTTCCCGACCACGCTTCCTGCCAGGACGACAGGCACCTGCACGGGACGGACGGCTGCTGCGCCTGAGGCTGCACCTGCACAGGAAGGGCCCGCAGCCGCGGCTGCACAGGAAGGGTCTGCGCCTGCTGCTGCACAGGAAGGGCCGGCTGCGGCTGCACAGGACGGGCCGGCGGCTGCGGCTGCGGCTGCACCCGCGGCTGCACCTGCACCTGGACAGGAAGGGCGGCTGCATCGGACGAGGCTGCTGCACTTGGGCAAGAGGAGCCTGCAGCTGCGCCAGACGCCACAGACGCGTGCCGCGACCGCGCTTGCAGTTGTGGAATCCGCCCCTCCTCGTATGAGATCTTTAACCTCCGCCTCCCGCACTCCAATCCATCGTGAGAGGCGCCCAGGGGGCGGTTGTCAGCTTGTGCACCCCTGGGATGGGAGGAGGCCGCCGGGGGGGTGGATGCCAACCTGGTCGCTCGCGGGACGGATGGGAGCAGCGGGGGTGGGCTCGGTGGGGGCGGCGGAGGATATCGGCCACGCAGAATCATCCTGGCACCGTGGGGCATGACAAGTCGAGGAATCTGTTTGGGAGGTGGTGGTGGTGGCGCCGAGCTGGGACGCCGGCAGCTTCAGATGCCGCTTTAGTATGGGTGGGGTGTCCAGAAACCGACACACACATCATTGTTAACACCTTTCTCTGGCGGGGTGGGGTACCACCGAGGCGGATGATACGTGCCAAGCCCCGACCACCTGAACACGAGACTCAGTGAGCTCCGCATGAGCTTGGCGCAATTGTTCCCTCAAATCATCACTTCTGTTGCCAAACTGGCCACTACCATTGACGGTCACGAAGGTGTTCAAGTCACTGTGAAGTAGGTTGTACGTGTCAATCATCTCCAACTGCCGATTTCTGATTTCTTCATTGATTTCTTCATTCCCTTCCTCAAGGGTGAAGTCGAGGAGGGGGAAACCGTACTGCAGTGCAAAATGTCAAAAAACAAATCATCAAATCTGGCGAGAAGAGGTGAAAAACGAACATAGATCAGGCAAAAGTGAAAACGAACACAGATCAGGTGCAGTCCACAAAAAACCCATTGATAAGAAGCAAAAAACAATCTTAACTGTAGCAGCACACTTGCAGTCAAGGTCAATGGGTTAGTGTCACATAATTCTTAATCTGACAATAAAGGAAATCCATTTCACATAATTCTTTTATCTGACAATGAAGGAAAGGTTATTGAATGCTACTGGGCACATGTAACTCTTAGCTAACAGAAGAAAATTTATAAGAATGGCAAAGTGTGAATGACAAAGAGTAGTCAATTGTCATTAAAAACTGATTCCTGTGAATTGTGAACAATAAAATTGTATGTTATCATAGATATTGCCGATGTATAGAGAGAAAAATGGTGTCCAGAAAACAAACTAACACTGCAATAGCTGATATATACTTCTAACCCTGAGAAAGGCTATAGTATCAGGTACTGCATGATTAATCAATCATGATGCAGTTATTGTAACCACAAAATTGCTAGGAAGTATGTACTAAAAAGAGACCATTTAGTGGTTTTGCAGAATTCCAGCTTATTACAGGTGTGAAATAAAGTTCGTGATGGTCAAATCCTTGTGACAAAAGAACCAAAGAAGCATATCATAGGTTCATAGTACGGAGGAATGAATCTAGGGATTGTTTTAAGGAAGAGGCATCTGTTTTGGCAGTTCTGATGGAAACAAAATAAAAAAACTAGCCTAGATATATAAGAGAAAGTAGCAGATTCTAATCATGTTTTTATGGAGTCAATTTCTTTCATAGGAATCATGTAACTGGAATTGACGGCAAGGTTAACCTAATGGGATAACAAACAAATAAGAACTGTGGACTCAAGTAGTATCGAGGTACTGTCAAAATCACAGTGACCATATTTCTTATGTTGTTATGAGTCTGTTTAAATAATCATGGAAAGCCATCACTATTTTAAGATAATTCCATGCTGCATGAGAATTGCAAATTTGGCTCAAACATAATTAGGAGCACACTGTATGCAAACTAACAGCGGAGACTATGAACACAAAAAATATCAGGTGCTATGTTCTCTTCATGTGACTATATATACGCACATGCGTATGTTCATGTTCATTCTTTCATTCAGGTATCTATAACTGCAAAATAATTAGACATCTATCTTTTAGTTATAACTGCAACATGTACAATTAGTGAATGGAAAGTATTTTGTAAAGTTTTTGAACCGAAATGCAGTGTCTATGAAAAGGCCTAATTCTTTGCTCCTGCCATTTCCCCTGCAAAAGGCCTGTTGGTAGAATAAAATAAAGAAGAAAGGAGTGCTCTCTTTTGTGGATGGCTCACGAGCAGGCACTGTAGCTACTGCTACCTGATCTGTGTCCGTGAAAAGCAAGAGACGATCGGGGTAGAATAGGGAGGAGGGAGAGTGCTCACGGAGCGTAGTGGCCTCAGTCTTAGGCGCCGTCCCCTTCATGGTGCCGGTCGGCGGCGGCGTCGGCGTCGGCGTCGAAGGCGGAATGCGTGGCGTCGGCGGCGGCGCCCGGGAGAGGGCCGGATTAGATAGGGTTTAGGCTTACCGTGCGTGGTGGGAGCGGGTCATGGTGGCGGTCGGCGGCGGCGGCGGCGGGCGGAGAGGCCCGGGTTTAGGGATGGGAGTGGCTGGTTTCCAGGTGGGCTCGTTCTCGTTTGGGCTCCAATTGTCTCGGAGACACTTTTGCTGCATATTTCGCCCGTTTCTTTCCTATAGAAATTTAGCAATTCGTTTTGGGTATTCAGCAGTTCCTTTTGGGTTAGGGTCATGAGGAGGAATTGGATTTTCTCCAGCTCCAGGATGGGAATCTGAGTTAACAATAGGCTGGCTGTTTCAACACAAGAATTCTTATAACGATAGGAAAAATAAAATTAACGGAATGCATCAAAATTTAATAAAAAGTTGCAAAGAAAACATTGGGCAGTTCAGAATTTTATAACGCCAGAAAAGGATAGTAAAAAAGAAAAAGTAATGAACATTTGCCGTTTCAACTGCAGCAGAATTTTGTGCCTCAATCAAGGAAGAAAGTTGAAGAAAAAAAAAGAGAGAAGAGAGTAAATAAACGCATTTTAACTCTATAATGAATATACCTTGCATGCATGAAGAACCCCATGGACGGACGGTGCCGTGCCGGCCTCCCTGAATTATTGAATCTCCTCGTGGAGGATGAAATCAGGGCGACCAACAACTATTTGAAGACGGGAACTCTCCCGCTCGCCTCGCCTTGAGAGAGAGAGGACTACTCTCTTTGGACGATGAACACGCCAATCCACAGGAACTAGATCTCCATAGAGGCTCAACAGTCTTTGAAACTCTCAAGCCTCGACCTCCATAGAGGCTCAACAGTCTTTGAAACTCTCCGGCCTCGATCTCCATAGAGGCTTAACAGGGGGAGACCAAGGAGTCCTTGAAACCCTCCCGGCCGCCGAAGAACACCAAGAACAGGACGATGAACACCAAGAACAGGCGAAGAGGATAGAGAGGAGCAACAAAGAGGAAAGGGAGAGAGGACGGCAGGGTAAGGTCCCATATATAGCACGGGATAGAGACGGATCGAGACAGCGTGGAGATTTTTTTAATTTCTTTCCAAGAAGAAAGATATATATATTAATATTGGCAGCCATCTCTAGGTTGGAGCGGACAGGCCAACAGCCAACGTACGTTTCAAGTTTTAATTATGCACCGTATACTAGTAGGGCGGGCCACAACAAAAGCGGATCACATGCGAATTTATTGGGCGGCACCCAACCACCGAATGACCAGGACCGATGGAGCCAGAGGTCCCATTCCACCACTCACGCGGATCTCGATGCCGACTCATCCATATTTAATTTTACCGTCCAGCTATTTGCTATTTGACAATCAGATGTGAATGACTAGCTAGATTATTTTACGTAGCCTAAGAATATGTGAAAAGAACATATGGGTCAATAATAAAAAATTTGTTATTGCCTCACACCTCCACATTAATCGATTTGTTATCGTTTCTCACCTTACATCAACCAACTATACCTATTACCATTGCGAGCGCTAGATGCCGGTCACATTCCACCACTCACGCGGATCTTGATGCCGACTCATCAAATTATTAAATCTTTGGTAATGGGTGTGCATTTTAGGACTTTGTTTTACTGTGGACCTGTGGCAGTGCAACGTGTTGCACTGAGCGAGTGAATGCACTTTTTTTTTTTGTTGAAATAACGATACAACCGTTTTGTGAACCATGAAAATCATTACAGGTGGAATGTGTTGAAGAATATGAACACGACTTCTCATGGACATGAAGAGCTTTGAACTGGCATGGATACGCACACGTTCATCAAATCTGAACGGAACAATTAATGGTTCCTATCTTCTATGGACCTGCCAATTGCCTTGCCTTTAGCTATTTCTGGAGTACTAAAAAATATACGTTCGACTTTCTGAAGCTGTCACAAACTTACAACGGCAATAGCCCTGGTTCTGAAAAAGTTTTATTTGGATTTGATAGATAAGCTAACCCTTGTTTTTCACAAGGTGAAAGCAGACACCCCATGGCCACAATACATGTCAATGCTGATGGAAAGTAGGCCTGCAATTCTGAGCGATTCACGGTATACTAGTTGTAGGCAGCCCAAAAATTGTAAAGAGCACCACAAGAATAAATTGCAGATCCACTTTTTACATCTATTGCCGGCAATTGCAGGGCTGAACCAAATGGTCCACTAAAAACCCATTGACAAGCAAAAAAAACGATCTTGATTGTAGCAGCGCACTTGCTGTCAAGGACAATGGGTTAGTGTCACATAATTCTTAATCTGACAATAAAGGAAATCCATTCCACATAATTCTTTACCTGACAATGAAGGGAAGGTTATTAAATTTTACTGGGCACATGTAACTCTTAGCTAACAGAAGAAAATTTATAAGAATGGCAGGTGTGAACGACAAAGAGTAGTTAATTTTCATTACAAACTGGTTCCTGTGAATTGTGAACAATATAAAATTGTATGGTATCATATATTGACAATAGATATTGCCGATGTATAGAGAGAAAAAAATGGGTGTCCAGAAAACAAACTAATACTACAATAGCTGATATATACTTCTAACCCTGAGAAAGGCTATAGTATCAGGTACTGCATGATTAATTAATCATGATGCAGTTATTGTCACCATAAATTTGCCAGGAAGTATGTACTAAAAGAGAATATTTAGTGGTTTTGCAGAATTCCAGCTCATTACATATCCTAGTCAGGTGTAAAATAAAGTTTGTGATGGTCAGATCCTTCTGACAAAAGAACCAAAGAAGCATATCATAGGTTCATAGTAAGAAGGAATGAATCTAGAGATTGTTTTAAGGAGGAGGCATCTCTTTTGGCAGTTCTGATAGAAACAAATTAGAAAATTGTCTAGATATATATAAGAGAAAGTAGTAGATTCTAATCATGTTTTATGGAGTCAATTTCTTTCATAGGAGCAAATCTTTCAACCTCCAAATCTTTCAATCTAATGAGCAAATGAAATCTGTATAAATGAAATCCCACCTCAACATTTCCCACCTCAACATCTAATTATCATCCTTAAATCCCATCCAGCAACACGATGCCCCTCCCACAGTCCCACTAATATATATTTTGTACTAATATATATTTTGGTCAAATAGAACTAATAAATAAAAAACTAAATGGCTATTTACACAACTATACAGTAATTTCTGAAGCATGTAGAAAAAGATTAGCCCGAATAAAAGATTGCACTGCTTAGGAAACCTATTTTAAGTAAAGGCAACATTTGGAGGAGCCATGGCATAGGACACATCAAATTTTTAGAACTTAGAACAAAGAATATAGTTGAGGGA
Source organism: Hyparrhenia diplandra (assembly GCA_015847255.1). Classification (NCBI taxonomy): domain Eukaryota; kingdom Viridiplantae; phylum Streptophyta; class Magnoliopsida; order Poales; family Poaceae; genus Hyparrhenia; species Hyparrhenia diplandra. Next base: position 141,761 of record JADLZK010001758.1, read on the forward strand.
ATAACTTGAGGAACAAAGGTTGCAGGAATCTAACAACACCAATTCATGTATTCAATTTTCGGAAACAAAGCTTGCAGGAATAACTACGGAATGATGTGTCTTTGGTGATTATTGCCAAAAAAACTGGGGCTTATCTGTACAGGTTGTAAACTGTAGTATGAAGCAAATGTAATGAAGCTGAGTGGGAAGCTTATTGCTTACCTATTTTGAGCCTCCTTGTCGAAGCAGCTTTGCTGGCATTGCCCTTTGTTTGAAGGCTGGACCCATCAGTCTTGGTTCTGGACATTAGTTGGCCGAAATCATATTAGGATGGATGCGTGCCGAACCGACACACTAAGGGAAAAGAAGAATTATGTTTGTTTACCTTTTTAGCCTTTGGCTCTAAAGTCAATTTAGTCTTGGTGGTCTGATCATCGTGTGTTAGATCATTTGATACGAAATCAGTGGTGGAATCCTGATGCATGAATGCAAGCAAATTTGAGAGGCAGAAAGTTGGTACTTAGAATTTCTAACTGGCAGTGCTTATTGTGAGGGGAAAACGGAAGCTATAGATGAGTTGAGTAATGCTGGAACCGAAGGCACCTTTTCTGTGTCAGTGTTGGACTCTGATCTGGGGCTTTGAGGCTGAATGGTGGCTGCTGGGGCCCTGTATTTCATTGTGAATATAACAGGTATGAGGCTCCAGCATGTAAAAGCAACTAAAGCATCAGTGTTAATGGAATATGGGAATGACAATGAGCATCTAAAATGTTGTATGCAAACTTACTCTTTCAATGTGTTGTCAGCTGATGGGTGAGTAGGTTTTTCTGGGGACTGGGGAGGATGCACTGCTCTGTGCTTCCTGCTGTACATTGAGGCAAAAATGATCTTATGGTTGGCAGGAGAGCAGTGCGTCCAAAACAAGGTAAGTTTGGGGAAAGAAATACCTGGTCAGCTGCAAGTTCAGTGCATTGTGTACATTTGGTAATTGTGTTGGACTGAAAAAGCAATAGCAAGAAATAGGTTCAAATTTATCGTATCATATTCATAAAAAAGACCCACAAAAGACAGAAAAACCGACATGCTACTGGAACATATAGAATCGCGATAAACGAATAGAACTATGAACGCAACAAGCCTAGTTATTATCTAGAAATAGCATATAAAAATAGTAAATCATACTATATATAGGTATATAACTTAATCGACTTGAATGATGCTAACTACACAATGTACATACACCACTTGTTTAGCTGTTTGTTGTGCAGCTGATGATAATAATCACCAAATGTATAAGAAATGTGTAGCAAGATAGTGTAACAGCTAAATACCCTGACCTTGTCTTATTAGAATAAATAGTTAGTTTAAAGTAACCACCAGACTGCGATCAAAAGAGACAATATGAGTGCTCTACTCTCGAATATAGCCCTCGTTATCTTGGTGGACTGGCCATCTCTAATTCTCCCAAACCTGGGTTGGGCTCTCCGGATGAGATGGTTGTGGTTGCAAAAAAAAAAAAAAAAAAAAAAACACCAAATTGCCCTTGGTCAGAATTTCGAACTCAGGTTCATTATTGTGTCTGGGCATTCTTGTCTGGCTGTGGCAACTGAAGTGGGTAATGGAGCCAACACTCTATTCTGGGTTGATAAATGGATTCATGGGCAGTGCATTGGTGATCTGGCACCACACTTCATTGCCTTGGTTCCCAAAAGGAAGATCAACAAAAGTACAGTTCAAGAGGCCCTGTCTGTTGGATCACAAATATCAAAGGAGGTTTGACAGTTCAGGGACGTCTCTGAGACACTCTTTTCAGAGATTGTGCTATAACCAGATGTTTTTTTTTTTTTTCATGGTATGAAGCTCTTTTGGGCCTTGGGAGACAATATGGAAATCTTGGGCTGGGCACAAGTCGGGCTTTCATCCAGCTAGAAAATAGTAATGCCAATTGCTAACAGATATTGACTGCCCCGTGGCTTGCTCGACGTGGTCTTCTTCATTCAGACCACTGCCCTCTTTGTGATCAATCCAAACAAACAATTACCCATCTCATCCTTCCCTATGCCCGTCCATTCTGGTTCAGTATTTTACAAAGAGTGGTGGTGCAGGGTGGTAGCTTTAGTTTCAGTCTGGCTCGAAAGGATTAATTCCCTCATCGCCCTTGGAGCGTGGACAATATGGAAGCATCGCAGTATATGTTTATTTAAAGGATCCTCTCCTAACTTGGATGTGGCCTTGTTTCTAGATGATTCTAGATGAGGAGATTCGATTCATTTCTGGTGTTTGGCAGGACCTAGGGGAATTTTATTTCCTCCTTGCTCTGGCGCCTAATGGTGTTCAGTAGCCAGAACAATGGCCTCCCGTTATTTTTGTTGGGTCAGTTATTTGTAACAAAAAGGTGTGTCTATAACCAGTCTCTAGTGACGGGTGTGGGTGGGGTGTGGGTGTGGGTGTGGGGTGTGGGTGTGGGTGGTAAGGGCTCTTATCCCTTTAAGGTCTATGCTTTATATAATGAATTGCTCTCCTGCATTTTGAGAAAGAAAAAAAAAATGAATTTTTCACAAAGCAGCATCTCTCCTAAATGAGAACTGCAGCTAGCCTGTATATAAAAAAAAAAAAAACCCACTAAGGTGAGTCAGTCCAAGTTCTTACAGATGCATTTAATCTTCTCTCTAGGCTAGAAACAATCAAATAAGACGGACAAAAGAACACTTACTTGAATGATAAACCAAGGTTGTCATCTGTTGACTGAAAGATGCGGAGAAGTGAGTCGTTGAAAACAGAATGACTAAAACTTTCAGCAAGCACAACAATTCCTCCAGTCTTCTCAATTGCAACCTTCATTTCAGGGACTCCAACCTATAAAATAAAAGTACAAAGAATAAATCAATCAGTTCCAAATAAGGTAACCATACGTCTCAATTGACACAATGAAAACACTAACAATTCTTTTTTCATAAATGTATTTCGTAATAACACTGATTGTTTGTCCTGCTATTGGAAGCAACTGTGTACATGGTCTTAAATGTAAACATCAGAAATGCTTTGTTCCTTATGCAACCAAATTTGGAAAATTGTTTATGTGTGCATCAAAATACTTTTGCTTTTTTACTTAAAGCTGGTTTTTGTCCCTAAAGAGTTATAGTTTACACACTTAGAAGAAAAAGGGGAAATGAGTAGCAAACGTGGTCGACTGCACAAGCAAACAAATCCAACACATGCCTTTTTTTTTTTTTTTTTTTTTTTTTTTTTTTTTTTTTTTTTTTTTTTTTTTTTTTTTTTTTTTTTTTTTTTTTTTTTTTTTTTTTTTTTTTTTTTTTTTTTTTTTTTTTTTTTTTTTTTTTTTTTTTTTTTTTTTTTTTTTTTTTTTTTTTTTTTTTTTTTTTTTTTTTTTTTTTTTTTTTTTTTTTTTTTTTTTTTTTTTTTTTTTTTTTTTTTTTTTTTTTTTTTTTTTTTTTCTTGGTGCACAAGCTGCTTTGCTATTTGATCATAGAACTTAACAGCTTTATCAGAAAGTGGTGCTGAGTCTTTATCAAGGTCTTTGTGTGAGCGAATGGGCTCTGATAAGGATTTGGATACAATCTGGAAATTTTGTAAGATAGTCATTCTACTGCACAAGAAAGCATGTCATAGAAGCATCTCTTAACCATATAATTACGTTATACGAAAGCTATAGTTGGCACCAACGCTAGGAGCTTAATCAATATTTGTAGTCAGGAGTATGAGTTTGTGAAGCAAAAAACTGGGGCGAAGTGTTACCCCATGATATTGCCTGTTGGTATGAAGAGAATTGCTGTAAACATAAATCTAATGAAAATTGAGATAAACATGAGTAATAACACAGGGAAAATCAAAACCAATTATAGACTCCATAGAGAAGAGTATCTTTCAAACAATGTTGAATTCTTCAAAAAAAAAGATTATCTATACTATGATATGGGGAACACTGCCTTGCTATATAATGTTTCAATCTCTCTTGCTGCTGCTTGTGAGTTAGCAGCTTAAAGGAACCAGATTTCCTCCAATGCATGCATGTAGGAAATTTGCAACTACATGTACATCACCAATATAATCAGCTTATCTCAAAAGCACAATATTGTAGCATCCAATCGTTAATCAGTTGATCCAAACCAGCAACTATGGACAGGTCGGATAGAAACTAAAACATTGGAATCGAGGGAAGAGAAGAAATTGCGTTTCTTTACCGGCAAGAGAAGAAATCGGGAGGTCGATCTACGCTCGACGGCAGCAGTGTCCGCAAGGCTGGGGCGAGGACGACGAAGGCGCATACAGGAGGGAGGAAGCAAGAGCGGCGAACTGCTTACGGCGCCGGAGACTCCACTCCAATCCTCGGCGCCGGCGACAGCCAAACCCTAAGGTTTTCTGTAGCAGCAGGAGATGACGCCGAGCAGCGGCGTGAGGACGCGCCGGTGTTACTGCGCCGGCGGCGAACGGCGGGGCCTGCTCGCACCATGCCGTGGCCGGTGGTGGCCGAGGCCAGGGCCAGGTGCGCTGCGCCGTCGAGCCATTACAGCGCCTCCACCGGTGGGTCAGCAACGCAAGGCCGGCCAGGACAACGCAGCGCGAGAAGCGAGGACGAGGAGAGGTGGAGGAGGCCGGCCTGCCGTAGCCGCGGCCAGGCGGCGGCTGCGTCGCTAGAGAGGAAGAGGAACGGAGCTTTTTTTTTTTTTTTTGGTGGGGGGGGGTGGGGGTTAGGCTATGTCATTGAGAACGTGATAACATTATCGGTGTTATCAAAGGAAGCTGCAAATTCTTAGCACGGCAACAAATGGCCCCATAACTGATAGCTGCAGATATATGCTAATGAGGGCATGGAAAAGTAAAGCCATCCCTCCAGTAGTCAAAACCTTCTTTTGGCGTCTAATCAAGAGAGCAATCGCCACAGGTAAGAGAGCAGGTAAGTTAACACCTAAAATAGAACCTTATTGCGCTCGGTGTCATCAGGAGGAGAGAACGACTGTCATATCTTTTTCAAATGTGATTATGCTAGAGCAATTTGGTTCTCCTTTAATCCTACGCTCAAAACTTTTGTTCTTCCGGAGGAGCAAGATGGAATTCGGTCCATCATTGCAGATCTTATTACCAGATCCACTCCTGACAATCTCTTCAATCACTTTATAGTGACACTTTGGCATATTTGGTTAGCCAGAAATGATCTCAAATTCAATAAGAAACGGTGGACAATTTCTCATGTCCACCATGCAACAAAGGCTTTGTTACAAACTTTCAAGACCAACTCCATACTACCTCTACTAATGAGCAGGATGTGGGCAACACTGAACACAATATGCCTTTTCAGCAACACACCGACAACAATTGCAGCAAACATACTCCCAACTTTCCATATATGCAGGTCACACAGGTTAATGATGAGTCCATTCAGTGTTACATTGATGCGGCTCTTCCTCCGGATGATGATCTCTTTACGATCAGAACAGCAGGAGCTGGCATCTTCATAAGGAACGGCGAAATGGCCACTAAGTGGCTGTTTGAAGCACACATACATGAATGTTCATCAATCATTCAAGCTGAGACTCGAGCCCTTTGGTTACCAGTCCATATCTGCTCCCAAATGGGTCTTGTCGGCGTTCCCCGGCGCGGGTGCCTCGGGAGCCGACGGTGAAAAGGCCGTGCGCCCCCTCCCTCCCCTCGATGGCGTTGGCGCGAGAAGACACGGCGGGTTTATCCTGGTTCAGGCCAACGGGGCCCTACGTCCAGCGGGGGGTGTGTCCTGATCGTGTTATCTCGCGCTCACAGGGGGTGAATGCCTGCAGTAGGGGATTACAGGCGGTTGTGAGGGAGAGACACTGGTCTCAGGCCTCACGATCGTGGGTGTGGTGGTGGTGACTGTGTGTTTGGTCAATTGCCCATCTATCGATTGAGCGATCGATCGGTCGATCCCCGCTAATGGGGCATTACTTCTCCTTTTTTATAGTGGGAAGGAGGCAGCAATGTGTACATTTGGTGGGTGCTTAGGTGGCTAATTCCCGAGGCCGCGCCGGGTTGCATGTGCGCCTGAGGGCCGACGCCCCATCGTGAGTCCAAATGGTGGCACGCGTCCCGATCCGGGACGATGGTCGTGGCGCCTCCGTGTGGAATCCCGAGGGTTTGTGAGGCGTCTCTCTTAGTCCGCATGGCGGCGCCCCGGTGAACTTGAAGCGACGTGGAACGCGCCGAAGGGTCCGGCAACGTGGCGTTGTGACGGTTGTTTTGGGAATGAACAGTATCTCCGATTTCCCGCGGCCGTGGTGTAATGCAATCTGGCTCAGCCTTTACGTCCCATCGGTCGGATTGGGAGGGATTCGGCAGGTCGATTTGATTGGCGTGATCGATGGCCCGACGCGATCGCCGGATGCGGCCGATTAAATGCAGCTGTTTCTCTTCCTCCGACCGGAACCTCCCATGAGGGTGCGTGACCCTTGGTAGGGCAATGGGCGGCCGCGCCCGAGGTGTGGAGCGCTGGTCTCCCTCGGGGCGAGACGGATTGTGCGCCCGAGGCGGCCATCGGGGCCGCCGGGCCGCTCGGCCCAAGCGCCCGAAGGTGGCCCGAGGCGAGGCGGAGTTTGTACGCCCGAGGGTGGCTAGCCGGCCTCCTCGGTCGTCGTGGCGTCCAAGCGTCCGATGATGACTCGGGCGAGCCGAGGTCGGAGCGTGGTCTAAGCTATTTGGTAGTGGAGTCCTCAGCCTTTTGTCTTTCCCGAGCGGGTCGCTTCTAGGGACAATCTGGGCTTACTGGAGGCTCGGCAAGCTGGTCGTAGGCCGGGCTTGCCCTTTGGGGCCGAGCGTTTGTGCTTGGCACCCGTCATGGTGGTGATCTCCGTGGGCCGACACTGGCCTCTCGCCGTTTTCTAACCACCGCGGCCTCCCGGGTTTGGCCCTTAGTCGCCGGCCGCCCTGTGTGTGGGGATCGCCAGGCCGGGGTTTGCGGGCCTAAATGGGCCGACGGCTTCTCGTTATAATGAGAATGTCCCGGGGCCCAATATTTTTGGTCCCGACGGTGGCCCGAGCCCCGGGCGAGTAAGGACTCGCTCGGGGGTTTTGCCGCCTCCCGTTGCCTCTTTCGCCACCGAGGGGTTGTTTGTTCACGTGGGGTGGCGCGCGAGCGCACTTCGTTGGGTGTAGCCCCGAGGCCTCGAATGAAATGAGGTGTTCCTTCGAGGACTTTATCTCGCACGCCGCAAGATCAGAACAGCTCTATAATGCGCTTGATTGTGCGAAGCTTGTTCATTTCGCGGGGCAGTCCGAGGCCCGCGCTTATGTGCATGAGGCCGGTCTCGGGCTTCTCGACTTTTTCGTTACGCTCCTCCGCTCCCACCGAGGGGAGGAGGAGGAGATTCCCGTGCCCCCCGTAAGCCCCGACCGTGGTGAACTCCGTTTGAACGTTATAGCCGGTCGGTTGCCGGGTGCCCGTGCCTTGGCCGAGCGATGGTCGGCTGTGTGATCTAGGGGATTCACCCCATGAGAACCCTCGGACCGTTTAGCGGATCCCGGGGTTTGAGCGGATCAACCCCCGAGGGGCCGGAGGCCTCCCACACGGATGGGACATCTCTCAGAACAAAGACCCGAGGATCTTAAACACGTTCAGAAATCCGAGCCCGAGAGGCCCGGTATAGCCGGGTTGTGCATTTCCATCCTGTCCCTCGTTCGGGTCCCCCGTGTACCGCTTAAGTCTTGGTTTGGACAAAATTAAGTTTATTTTATGTTTTTGATCCTAAGTGTGCTTTTGGATGATGGTTGGATAGTATAGGTTGGGAATCTGAAATTTGAATCAAATTGATTTGAATTGAACTCCGAAAACCCTAAATTCCTTTCTCTCTTTTACCCCCTTTTCTTTTTATTCAAAATTTAAAAGGAATTTGGGTATGGTTATTAAAGCAATTTTGTAGAGTTTTCAAAGTTGAACAAAGTTGGTATTTTGATTTTTCAAAGTTTAGTTCAAAAATTTAGAGTAATTTTGAAAATACCAAAATTAGGGTTTTGTCCCTTTTGATTTAAAAACCCTATTTCAAAATCTAAGCAAAATTTGCAAAAACTTCCAAAAAGCTAGTTTGTAGATCTTGAAAAATTAGGCTAAGTCACTTTTTGGAGTTTTTCAAGTTCAGTTCAAATTTGGGGAGAATTTGACAAAATTCAGAAAACTAGGGTTTAGGGTTAACAGTGAACAGTGTTTTCCTCGTTCTTCCTCCATACCTGCGGCCGGTCGCCCGGCGCCGCCGCGGGTCGTTCTCGCGCCTTCGGCCGCCACAAGACGTCACCGCCTACCGGGCCGGCCGCGACGACGCCATCCACCCGTCCGGTATCCCTTGCCCTATAAAACCCAACGTCGACGCCGTCATCGACTTTTCTTTTTCTCCTCCATTGCCGCCGGCAACCACCTCCGCCCCCTTTCCTTTTTGCCGCCGTCCCCTCGAGCTCTAATCCACCAATTTGATCTTGCCATCGTGTTCGCAACTTCGTTGCTCGCCGTTTGAGCTAGCTAGTGACGTAAATCGACCGAGCAAACCCGCGCGCCGTCGTTTCTCCATCTCGTCCGGAGCGCCGCTCGCCGATCGCCTCGCCCGCCGCCACGTTGATTCGTGAGATTCGGGACAACCAGCTAGTGATTTGGGATCGCCTCGATGATGTAGTCATGGTCGGCTCGACCGTTTTGTCTTTGCCCCCGCAGGACTCGCCGAACGTCATTGTTGCCAAGGGAGCACCGCCGCCGCCACTGCCGTCGCCGATCACCTCCGGGTTTGTTCGAGCCAACCACCTTGCCATTCGAGTCCGTGGTGAGCTCCGGGTTGCTTTGTGTCGTCGGTTGGTCCGCTTGCTCGCCCCGAGTTGCCGGAACGCGTGTGCCGCCGACGAGCTTGTCTTGCCGCGCCGCCAAGGCGTGAGTCGCGATCCGCGTAGGGGGTCGCTTAGGTTCACTTAAGTGAGGGCTCGGGTTCGCCCCGATGGTGCCGGAGTCGCCGGGTGTCCTCGCCGTCGACGGAAAGCCCCGTTGGCCGTTGCCGTCGTCCGCCGCGCCGCCGCCGCCATGGCCGTCGGTATGGTTGCCGCCGTGCCCCTAGGTCTCGGGCCCCGGGTGCCATGAGGTCCGCGAGGTCGGGGATCACGTGAGCCAAGCCGCGCGCCGCCGGAGACCTCACCGCCGGCGAGCTCGCCGGCCACCGCCGCCGCCGCCGAGGTCGGCGCGGAGGGTCGGTTGGGCCGCCCGCTATCAGTAGCAACAGGCTGGGCCGCACAAGATCGGGTCACATGCAGTGTTGGGCTGAAACCGGTCCGTGATCGTTTTCTTTTAAAATTTGATTTATCAATTTCTTTACTTTTTGAATAGTGCTGATTCTTTCAAAATTCATAGAAATTTGAAAATAACTCCTTAAATTCTGAAAATTTTTGTAGAGTCTTCCTATGAGTATGTCTACCCATGAAAAATTTGAAACTTGAGTTTTGAATAGTTTTTGCATGATTTAAAAATACAAATTTTAATTGAAAATGCATCTTCCATAATTTTTAGAAAATAAAATATTTATTCAAAAATCATGAAAATTTATTTGGTGCTGTTTTATGCTATGATCTAGCTGTACAAAAAGTTTGGAGTCATTTTGACAAAGTTTATTTATTTGTTATTTTATGCTTTATTTAATTAAGTGTTAAATGTAATGTTTAGTGTAGAATGCCTTAGGATTTGCGTGACTTAGGGGTTGTTTTGTGGATCTTGGATCATACCACAATCAAATGGTCCTTGAGAACTCCTTAGGCAATGGTGATGATATCTTATAGAGTAGTTCAGCAAGTTGGTTTTGTTGGGTTGCAACTTTATCGTGAAGAAAAGTGTACTTAAGTTGTTTATCATTTCATGCATCCATCAAGCATCATATTTATACTTCATCATGCTAAAGCATGCATCATCATCTACGTGTAGAGTATATGAGAGTGAGGTGGTTCTTGATGGTCGAGCTTCGAGGAAGATCCATCCACCAGTGGTGTCGATGTCAAGTATGACTCGGATGATCTCGTTAAGGAATCTAACTTTTCCCTGCAATACAGGCAAGCCCCGGAGCATAAACCCTTCTCTGTTTTATAAATGTTTTATTCACCTTAAGTCTAGTGTAATGTGCATTAGGTTAATAAGAGTTGGTTGATACCGTTGCTGCATGACTACCTTGAATTTCGCTTATTCTAATGTTATCCTACTAGTATGAGTAGGTCGTTTCTTTAAATGCTTAGTAATGCTTAGATGTCGGTAGAAGTCGAATGATGGCTTCATCGTTCGCGAGATATAGGTTTTATCTTTGTTCCTCCCGGGCTATGGAAAAGAGAACACCCCGATGGTGGTTCATGAGAATAAATATGTAGTGATGAATTTGAGATCGGACGGGACGTAGGTTGAAAGTCGGCGGGGATACCTAGCTGTGCTTGTCCCGTGTTGGTCGTTTAAGGACCGTCCGTTGTTTGGCTTGTTAAGTTCGGGGACTTTTTGAACGCAAATACGCCCGAGGCCTTTCGCAAAGGCACGGCTGCCTGGTTGTCACCCCAGGTCAGTCGACCCTAACTAGCCACATACTCCGGTAAGCCGGATCTCGGTGGAGCCAAATCGGGAATGGCAACCACGCACTGGGAGTGGAGAGATGGCGGGAGTAGCGTGTACCCACCCTACTGGGTAAACTGTCATTGTCATTAGGACTGGCGGGGTAGGGAGGTGGAGTATCGTACTCTCGGGTGGCGCAGCCTCGTTCCCGTTTTGGACAAATCTGAAAGAAGGTTGATATATGCAAGCTTAAGTGCTACATATGTCGTGGTGGTTAGGGATCCCCAGCTGGGTTTTGAATCGATTCGCGGATCGCCGTTGCTTCTCGGTTATGGAGACCCGTTCTTCTGCCCATTCATCGTAGTAATTGAAGAAACAAGGTTACTTATGGTTATGAAAGAAAAAGAGATGCAGAGATAAGTTGAGATGTGTTGCTTAAAAAGTGTTTGAGATAGAACAGGTGCAAATCTAGCTTTATTTATGCTCCAATAAAATTTATGCTAAAAATATTGAAAGTAAGGATCCACTTGTAGTAAGCTTTTCTGCAAACTTTCCTTTTCTAGCTCTACTTCCCTTAAGCCAGCATATCCTTGGAGTCTTTTCTTTTGTCGGGTAAGTCTTGCGGAGTACATTATGTACTCAGGGTTTGTTAACCCTTGTTGCAGGTGCTGACTCGTGCAGTTAACCAAGGTTATGTCGGTGGGCTCGACATGATCTGGTTGTCTTCTAGTTCTACTCATCTTCCGCAAATTAAGTTAAGTTTGCTCAAAAGTAACTTACTCATACTTTTGTAAAATTAATATTATTATTCTTCCGCACTCGATCTATATTTTTGTAACAAATGTGGTAATGTTGTAGCTACTCCTTTGTTGATCCTGGTATGAGTGGTGTAATCGGGGTTTCCGATGACACTTGATAGGCTTCTTAAGTTATTGGGTGTATCTGCACAGCTGTCAGAGGTCTTTGGGACAAAGACAGGTGTAGGTGGGCCCAGTAATTAGGAGGTTCTATCACAGGGTTACCCCGAGGCGGCCGCGAAAACCCATGTGAGTTCAGCCTCGTAACCTCCGGATCGTAAGGTACACGCGGACGTGTGCAGCCCGAGGCCTGGTGAAACCGTCGTCGGATCGACTTTTTTTGCCCCTGGTCATTGGAGCCCGCTGGTGCGGATACGGGACGGTTATGCCCCCGGCGGGAAGACGAGGCGTCTCGTCATGCCTAAGCCGGCGTGGATGATTCGTCGCGTCGATGGGGACGCGGGCCCCGTGGCTTTGTCGTGGGCGTAATCGAGGGGTGGGCCGTATTGCATTAATCGCCTGGGTGACCCCGCCAGCGCCACGAGCATTTGGATGGGCGGTTGCCGCCCATCGTGAGCCGTCCGTTGAGTGAGTCGGTTCGTTGCCCAAAGCCTGGGCGGTTTGCCTTCCCTTCCCTATAATATGGGGTCGCCGCGCCGTGGCGGGCTGTTGCTCCCTTTTCCTTTGCCGCCTTCTTGCCTCTTTTTGTCGCAAAGAATCGAAATAGACAATCGGTGCAAGAGAGATTCAGTGAGAGATTCACTTGCCTTGGGCTCGTGTGATCGGTGTTGCTGAGAGTCGTGGTTGTCGCTCCTCGATCTTCCCATGGCGCAGCGGGCAGCGATGACCAGGTGCCGGAGGTGCTCGACGCCGAGCCGTGGTCGCGATCGTCCGTGGACGAGGAGAAACTTCAGCGCCTCGTTGAAGAGGGGCTTCTCCGTCCACGAACGAGTGAGGTGAATCCGGAGTGGATTGTTCGATTGGGCCGAGGAGGAGCCGAATCCCCGACGGCTACGTGGTGAGCCTGGGCGACTGCACCGGCGTGGCTTCGGATGCCGGCCGGTCGGTTTATCGGGGGCGATCCTTCATTATTACGAGATCGAAGCTGCACCATCTCGCCCCCGAACTCGGTCTCCCAGCCGCCATCTTCGCCGCCCTACGTGAGGGATTTCTCGGGATCGAGCCGCATTGGGACCTCCGGTTGTGGTTCCTCAAGGCGGATCTCACCACCGCTTTGTAGCACAAGGCCGGCCGCGAAGGGCATTGCGCGTTGGTGGATGCGCCCTCCAGTCCGTCGCGAGCCGACGGCCGAACCGAAGCCGATGGGTACATCCTTTCCAAGCTCACCACCTCTAACAAGGGATGGCAGGATCGGTGGTTCTACCTTCGCAATGACGGAACGTGCTCCGGCGTACACCGGGCGGGTCCTCAAGGCTCGCCCGAAAAATCGCACGGGGCCCGCCAAGAGAAGTCCAGCCCGGCTGGAAGGGTGGCAGGCGGTCTTGCGTCTCCGGGAGAAGGGGGGGGTCAATGCCGCCGCCGTGGTTGCTGCTTTCCATCGGCGCCGGTTGCCGCCCTTGATGGAGCGCCCCGCCGATGTGCAAGATGATGCGGGGCTCCCGAGCTTGTTGCGTGCGGATGTCAAACTTCCCGCTCTCCGCCGATGAGGTGGCCAAACGGGTGAGGGAAGCGTTGGGGTCCAACACCCCGCAGCGTATTCCCCGATATCCCGATGCGCCTCGACCGAGGGTACATCTCCCGGTAAGTTCCCTTTGAGCCTTGGTGGACTGGTGTTGCCTTGTTGTTCGGACGATCGCGGTGGTTCTCACTTGTTCTTCTTTGCGGTCGCATTAACTACCGCGATTCTCTTCCTCCTGTGCCAGCCTTGGATGCCGCCTCACGGGAGGAAAACCGCGCCGAACGAAGTGCAGAGGGCCGAGGCAAAGAAGAAGGAGGAGAAGAAGAGGCGAACGTGGCCCGTGAGGCGAGCGTCGGGCGAGCGGCAGGGAGACAAGGCCCGTCGCCCGAGGCCGAGACCACCGATGAGGACGATCCCGAGGACGAAGTTCTATGTGAACTCGTCGGATGATGACATGGCAGCTCGGATAGCCCGCACCGGGGATCCCTACTCAGTCGGGATCCGCTATGAGCCTCGGGATGAGCCCGAGACGCCGAGGGCCCCCGTGGAGACCCGGCGCCCGAGGGTCCTTTCCGCCGAGTGATCCCGGACGATCGGGCGTTGGCCATGTTGGGACTTCGCGCCGCAGGTCGAAAGCCCGTAGGGAGGCGAGGACGCTCCCGCTGCGGACCCCCGGTGCCGGTGAGTATAGCTCAAAGGGTCGAGCGGGTGACCCCACGTCCCCGAGCCGGCCCCCACGCGGCGTGGCCATGGAGGAGGACGCGGCCCATACACCGAGGTCGACTCCAAGGTCGGAGCCGCCTCGTGCCTCCCCCCGCCCAAGGCGATCCCCTCGGGCAACGAAGTCTCAATCCTTTGCGGCATGTTGATTTGTCTTGTTTTGTTCTTGGATTCCTCTTCTCGATGTTGGTTTGTCCCCGTGAAGCGGGGCCCTTAGCTTGTCTCTACACCCCAAGAAGAAGGCCCCGAAGGCGGGTGCCTCGGGTTCACCGGATCTCGCACCGAGGGTCATCCAGCCCGAGGGTGATTCCGCCTTGCCGCCAGCCCCCGAGCCCCGTGTGGGTCGGACCCGAGCCGTGGAACCAAGGACTCCTTGGTTGTAGGGCCGCGCTCCCCGAGGGTGAGGACGTGCCAACCCCAGCCGACCGGTGATCGACTTAGAGAGCCCGGAGAAGCCGCGGTGCCCAGTCCCGGCCCACTGAGGGGGTCCCGGCGCGGCTACCCTCGGAATTTTCCCAAGAAGATTTGTTCGAGGGTCGCCGAGACACTCGAGCCTCGCCACAGGCTTGCCTCGCCCGAGGGCGAAGTCCATGAGGGGTATGATCCCGACTTCCCGATGCTTCAAGCGCCAGGTCTGAGGCGGGCCTTGGCGGATCGTCGTCCCCGATGGTGGAGAGGATGGTGCCCGTGGTGAGCAAATGAGGGACCCCCGGATTTTTATCGGGCATGGGTTCCCGAGCCGCGGACATTCCGTCCTGAGGCCATCTTCTCCGACGATCCAATCAGCGCTGGGGCGGCCCTCCTTGACGCTAGGGGACGGCCCGGGGCCAGCCACCGTGGTGATTGACGACCGCCCCGAGGCCTTGGCGTGGAGGTCTCGCGAGCAGATCCGCCGATGGGCGACGACTGGCCTCGTCGAGGATCGCGAAGCGCTTCCGCCGCCCGCGGAGGCCCGCGCAGAAGTGTTTTATTTGTCGTATTCTCGCCGAAGTCTTTCGCTGGCGCCGCCGCCTTGATTTGCCTCTCTCCGCAGCCTCCGCCGATTTGCCGCGAGAGGTCCGAGCTCCTTCGGGTCGTCTAATGTCCCCGAACCGGAGCGCCCGGGTCGAACCCGGTGCAATTGGTCCGCCTCAAGGAGGTATCTCGGCTCACCGCTCGGCCGAGGAGAGGGAGTCCCAACGAACGACCGGCGACCGAGCTTGCCGCGCAAAGCCGAGGCCGCCAAGGTAATCGCCGAGATGGCCCTGATGAGCCAGATTCGTAGGGAGGGCGCGGCAGCCCCTCCCCGGTTCTTGACGAGGCTAACAAGGAGCTGGACGAGGCCCGGCGAGGCGATGAAGCAAAGTGAGATGTGCAACGCCCGAATGCTCGGATTGGGAGTTGGTGACCGAGGGGGAAACCCCTTCTGAAGGAGAAGAGCCGCCCGCCACGTTGGAGCACAACGAGGCGCCGGGTCGGGCGCGCAAGTGCGAAGGTGCGCCTTCTTCTTCGGTATGCTCATTTCTCCCTTCTCCGCCTTGGTTGTCGAGCCTGGGTGCTGGTCGCTGTCGTCGCAGAGGCGGAGAAGGTCCCGACCGAGGCCGTGAACAACACGGCCGTGCTCGCCGGGTTGATCGTGAGCGTAAGTCCCATCCGAGTTGAGCAAAGCCTTGTCCGACTTTGTTCTACGCCGGGCCGATGGCTTGAGGTTGGGCCAACAACCCGCACTCCGCCTCGAGCGCCGTTGAGGTTTCCCTCCGTCCCGAACTCGAACGCCTCGGACGGGCACGGACCTGTATGGCGGTGTTCGCGTCGCACTTCAGTGAGATAACCGCGCCCGAGGTTTTGGCGAACGTTGCCCACGGCTTCTTCTTTGGCCCGGGCGACGAGGATGCCGATCCCGCCCAAGGAGGAGGCCGAGGCGCCTATGACCAGGGGTGGTACGACTCGTGGAGGATGCCGCGTGAAGTTGTCTTCGCGTTTGAGGACGAAGTGTGTCCCCGTACTCCCGTAGAGTCCACCTATGAGGCGGATACGGAGAGATGCGGGATGCCACCTCCGTGGAAGCGCCCGATCGGTCCGACGCCTCCCCAAGGTGGCGATGGTGCCGAGGATGCCGCTACCGAGGATGTAGACATGGGCGAGGCCCGAGCCGCCCTAGGTTCCTTGCATTTTGTCATGTAAAGTAGTTGTAAGAACGCGTACTTCAATAAACGTAAGGAAGTGCGTGGCATAGGGTATAGGCAGCAAATGTCTTCGGTGTCGTGTCTCTGATCTTATGATGGTTGTGTGGCCGCCCGGCGTGCGGCCCTGTTTCCTCCGGCGATGTTGTGAGCATGAGTGCCTCGGGCGGCGTCCCATTGGGCTCGACTAACTTGCCTCGGGAAATTTCCTTAGTAAGATAACGAGCACCGGTGCCCCGGGGTGCCCCGCTTGGATCATTTTACTTAGATTTTTTCGGCGTGCGCGACCTTTTCAACTTATGCATTCGATCCGAAAGAACGTAAAGAACTTTTTATTTGAAAAAGATCTCGAAAAAGAAAGGTTTGAGGAGGGATGGGGTCCCCTGAGGGGGTCCCCTGTAGCCCCCGAGGGAGTTTTAGCCTCGCTACCGGTCGAGGCTAAGACTTCCTTGAAATTTGCACAAAAGCCTTTTCGTGAAAAAGAAATTGATCTTTTATTAAGTGAAAAGAACGTAATGAAACATAAGAGTTTAGCTTCCGTGCAAGTTTAAGGATAGAAACGACGTAGCCGTTCTATGTTCCATGCGTTGGAGTAGACTTCGCCTTCTCGCTCTTGAGCTTGTATGTTCCGGCCGGAGTATCTCGGCGATGAAATACGGCCCTTCCCACACGTGGTGTCGCCTTTGCGGCGCCCTCGGTTGTCTTGCCTTAGCTTGAGCACAGGGTCGTTGATTTGGAACTCCCGAGGCTTTATGCGCCGAGCGTGATATCTTCTCGAGAGCTCGTTGATATCTCGCCGAGTGTATCGCCGCGATATCTCGGGCCTCATCGGCTTGGTCGATGGAGTTCTCGTCTTGCTTGGGGTTGCCTTGCTCGGTGTAGGCTCGAGCCTCGGGGATCCATACTCGATGTCGAGGGTAGGATAGCCTCGGCCCCATAGACTAGGAAGAAGGGAGTGAAACTCGTGGCTCGCTCTTCGTTGTCCCGAAGGCTCCATAAGACGGATGGCAGCTCTTGGTACCACCTTCTTCCTAGTTGGTCTGGTTCGAAAAATCCCCCGGCTTGAGCCCTCGTAGGGATCATGCCGCTGGCACGCTCCACACCGGCCGTTGGTCTTCTCGGATGTGCTACGGCCGAGGTATCAACCCGATGCCATAGTCATCACAAAAGTCAAGGAATTTTCTTCCCACGGTTGGTCCCATTGTCGGTGATGATGGAGTTTGGGACCCGAAACGTGAAATGATACTCGTAAAGAGCTTCACCGCTTTTCTTTCGACCGAGGGTGGACCACGGCTCGGGCTTCGATCCATTTGGAGAATTTGTCGATGGCGACCAGACGTGAGTATGTCCTCCCGTTGCCCTTTGGTGTGGGTCCGATCATATCTAGCCCCCATACCGCGAACGGCCATGTCACCCGGATGGTTTGGAGGGCTTGCGTAGGAAGGTGGGTTTTCTTGGCGTAGAACCGCATCCTTTGGTGTGCGCACGATCCGGTTGGCGTCTCGGACCGCGAGGGCCGTGAGGAAACCTTGTTCAAGACTTTGCCCACGAGAGTCCCCGGGCGGCATGGTGCCCGCATTCCCCCGGTGGGTGTCCTCAGGCAGTTCCTTTCGCCCGAGGGTATGCACCGCATGTACACTCCCGAGGCCCCCTCTTCTCAGAGCTCCTTTTTCGCCCGATCGTGGCGAAGGTCTTGGCTCTTCGGGCCAACCGGAGTGCCGGTCTTATCTTCGGCGCCCGCCCCGGGTGAGGTACTCCATCAGGGGTTTTCGCCGAACAAGGACCCGGTCCACCTCCATTGCTCGGCACGGCTTTGCTCTGGCCCCTCCCGAGCCCCGAGGCCATTTCCGAGGGTGAATATTTCACCGAGGGTTGGCCGAGGTCCTCGAGTGAGGACGCCATGACGGTACCCTGGTCGCGGCAACCTGGCTAGCTCGTCGCCAGCTTCGTTGTATCGCCCGGGCGTGTGCTTGTGCTCGAGCCCGTGGAACTTCTCCTCTAGCTTACGGACCTCCTCAAAGAGGCTTCCATCTTCTGGATCATGGCACGTCGAGGCCTTCATCACTTGGTCAATGACGGTAACCGCGAATCTCCCCGGTTTCTAACCGTCGATCTCGAGGTCGCCCGCGATCCCGAGACCGCTGACCCGTGCCTCAGATTCTCGCGACGCTGTTAGAGGCGGAAATGTAGCCGGATGACATACCTGGGGAGCCCCGAGGGGCGAAATGAAGAGTAGTCCAAAACCCCCGAGCCTGCTCTTCATCATGGACCCGTCAAAGTACATGGTCCAAAGACTCCGCTTGATTGGGGCCGAGGGTAGCCGAGTGTCGGTCCACTTCGCCACGAAGTCCGCAAGAACTTGGGACTTGATGGCCCTCCGGAAGGAACGAGATAGTCTCGCCCATAAGCTCCACGCCCACTTCGCCACTCTCCCCGTGGCCTCTTTTGTTTTGTAGAATCTCCCGAGGGGGAAGGTAGATACCACGGCAACGGGTGCGCGAGGAAGTAGTGGCGAAGTTTTTATTTGTGCTATTACGATAGCGTATAGTAGTTTCTCGCATCCGTGGATACCTCGTCTTGGTGTCGGAGAGTACTTCGATGAAGTGGAAGGGGCGCCGCACGGGAGTGCGTGTCCCTTCCCGACGCTCTACTACAAACACGGCACCGACTACCGGGTAGTGGCGGTGACATATAAGAGCGTAGTCTCCCGGGCTTGGGGGCACCAGGATCGGAGGGTTGGTTAGGGCGCCTTGAGGTTGCCGAGGGCTTCTTCGGCCCGGAGTCCACGCAAAGTGCCTCGGACTTGCGAAGGAGCCGATAAAGGGGAGTCCCTCTCCCGAGGCGGGAGATGAACCCGCTTAATGAAGCCGGGCAGCCCATAACCTTCCGGACTCCCTTGAGGTCTCGGATTGGGCCCATCTTTGTGATTGCGGCCCACCTTGGCGGGGTTGGCCTCGATGCCCGCCGAGAGACAATGAAACCTAAAAGCATACCTCGGGGGACCCGAACGCATTTCTCTGGGGTTGAGCTTGACTCCTTTCTTGTTCAGCACTCGAAGGTTTCCCGAGGTCTCCTCACGAGGTCCGTAGTCTTCTTGGATTTGACAACGATGTCATCGGCGTAGGCCTCCACGATTCTCGATGAGATCCCCGAAGATGATTTGCATGCAATCCGGTAAGTTGCGCCGGCGTTCCTCACCGAAGGGCATTGTGAGGTAGCAATACATCCCGAGGGGGGGTAATGAACTAAGTCGCGAGCTGGTCGGACTCTTTCATTTTGATTTGATGGTATCCGAATACGCATCAAGGAAGGATAGAGTTTTTCGCACCTAAAGAAGTTGGAGTCGACAATTTGGTCGATTCGAGGCAAAGGAAAAGGAACTTTCGGACATGCTTTGTTGAGACTAGTGTAGTCTACACACATCCGCCATTTTCCGTTCTTTTTCTCTACTAATACGGGGGATTACCTAGCCACTCACGGGTGGGATACTTCTTTTATAAATTTGGCCTCCGGTAGCTTGTGGATTTCTTCACCGATGATCTTTAAATTGGCATCGTCAAAGCGCCGTAAGCGCCGCATAAGCGGCTTTGAGCCGGGCCGGATGTCTAGGGAGTGCTCGGCAACATCCTCGGTATGCCCGGCATGTCCGAGGGTCCCCATGCAAATGTCTTGGCATTCGAGGAGGAGGAAGTCGACGACAGCGCTTCCTATTTCGGATCCAGCTCCGAGCTGATGGTCGGCAGCCTTCTCCCCGGGTTGCTAGGATCAAGCGGGATCTTTTTGGTACTCGAGGATGGTTCAAAACTTCCGGCGTGGCGTTTGGCCTCGCTTCCGCCCGTGATCTTGTCAAAGCTCTTCTTTGCGTCGGCAATGAGAGCCTCGGCGATAGCTAAAGCCTCGGTGAATTCCACGCTCTCCACATCACACTCGTATGCATGATGATGTGAGGGTCCCGTGGTGATGACACCCTTGGGCCCTGGCATCTTGAGCTTGAGGTAGGTGTAGTTCGGGACGGCCATGAACTTGGCGTGAAAGGGGTCGCCCGAGGAGTGCGTGGTATGTTCCTCGGACCCCAAGAATCTCAAAAGTGAGAGTCTCCCGCCGGAAGTTGGAGGGGTCTCCAAAGCATACGGGCAGATCGATCTGCCCGAGGGGCTTTATCTGCTTGCCTGGGACAACACCATTGAAAGCCGGCCCTCCTGGACGGATTTTGGATTTGTCTACTCCAAGGAGGTCGAGGGTTTCTTCATAGATGAGGTTGAGGCTACTCCCCCCATCCATGAGGACCTTGGTGAGCCGGGTGTTGGCGATGACGGGGTCCACCACTAAAGGGTAAGCCCCCGGGTTCGGAATGTGCCGAGGGTGGTCCGTCTGATCGAAGGTGATCGCTCGATTCGACCACTCTGCGTAACCGGGGATCGCCCGGCTCGGTGGCATATACCTCCACGCCGCTCCTTCTTGCGTTGCGGATCGACATGTTGCTTGTATGCCCACCGAAGATCATGAAGCAGTTGTTCACCTTTGGGAACGCCCTGGTCCTCCTCGGCGCCCGCTTTAGGTGTGCCCCCTCCTCTTTACCCTCGGGGATGGCCTTTAGCTTGGCGAAGTGTTGGCGTACTTTCTTGCATTCCTCGAGGGTGTGTTTGACGGGGTATTTGTGATTCTGACAAGGCTTCTTGAGCATGCTGTCGAAGGTCTCCTGCGACTGAGGTCGGGTCCCTTTACGGTCGACTGCTGCTACTAGATCCTCGTCACCTGCTCCGAAGGCCAATGCCTTGCCCTTGCGGCTTTTGTCCTTTTTCTTCTTCTTCTTGCTCTCCCGAGGCTGGGAACCCTCGGGCTCCTCTTCCTTGCGCTTCCCTTTGCCCGAGCTTTGGTTAAACAGCGCGGTGGCTGCCTCTTCGCCGCTGGCGAACTTGGTGGCTATGTCCATTAGCTCGTTGGCCTCGGTCGGGTCCTGCGCCCGAGCTTCTTTGCGAGATCACGCGGACGTGGTGCCGGATAGAAAGCTCCTATGACATCGAAATCGTTACGTTAGGTAGCTCGGTCCGTTGCTTCGAAGCCGCCGGATATAGTCGCTAGCAGGACTCGTCGACTTTTGGCGGCGAGTTATGAGATCCCACGAGTTGCCCGGTCGCACGTAGGTGCCTTGAAGTTGCCTCGAAGACTTTCTCCGGATCTGCCCAGTCTGCTATGAGGTTTGGAGGGAGGTGCTCCAACCAGGCCGGGCTGAATCAGAGAGATACAGGGGCAGGTTTCTGATGATCACTTTATCATCATGAGCTCCGGCAAACTGGCATGCCAGACGATAATCGCCCAGCCCACACCTCGAAATGGGTCTCCCCCGAGTATTTCACGAGGTGATTCGGGGGCCTAAAACGATCGGGGAGTGGTGCTCTCCGATATCCCTTGTGAAGGCGAGAGGCCCGGGAGGTTCTGGAGAGTACCTGCGATCCCCATGACGTCGTTGGTCGTCCCGGCCGGCGTGGCGTCCCCGAGGTGAGGCATCCCTTCGGCGGGCACGGTGTTGCTCGATGTACTCCCGAAGGTCTCGGGCCGTGGTAGCGAGTCTTCTTGCCGGGATCTTCGATGCGTTCCCACACCCAGGCGATTGCCCAAGCGATCCCGAGCGGGTTGTGCCGAGGCATGGCTTTGCCCGGTGCGACGGAGCCTTGCCGGCTTCGTCCAGACTCCCCACGCTGCCGAGATGCTACGGCTCGATCACGTGAGGCCGAGCTCTCGGCCGCCGCACAAGCCCCGTATCAAGCAGGTTTCGAGCCCGTCGGATACGTCTCCCCTCGGTGGTGGAGGGTTCGGCATCTCCCGACCAAAGATGGCGGCATTTGCCACATTAAGGCGGCTCGGTGGGGACGGAGCGCTATCTCGGGGTAGAGGAGCCCTGGCAGCCTTCCGTCCTCCGCCGCCCACGAGCCTGGGGGCCCTAGGCGGCGGTGCACGCCGCGCCCGTTCCTGCTGGATGGTTTGCTCTAGTCGTCGGAGACGCTCGGTTCCGCATGCGGCCGCTCCCCCGGATCACGAGGCTGCGGCGTTCGCGGGTGCGGCCACGGGTGGTACCGGGCGGAGGCGGCAGTGTTTTTAGCCGCGGCTCGTCGTGGCGGCACATCGGCCTCCCTCCTCGTCCCAAACGCCGGTGAATTGCCCGTCTTGCTCCATGTTTTCTAAGTTGAAGCATTCCCGCGTGGGGAGATGACGGTCTTCTTTGTGGTGGAGGCTCCATGCTTCCTTCCGTTGGTAGGAGATGTGCCTCATAGCCGTGCCCCGAAGCGACAAACTCCAAAGTTTCAAGAACAAAGGAGTCCCGAGCGAAAGCCCGTGCTTCGGAGGGCAAGGCGGAAAGATGGGCGCGAAAAACGCCATGGAGGTCGATGAAGAGGTTGATTTAGCACGGCGAGCCCCTACGGCGCGCGCGCCAAGCGCCGGCGTTCCCGGCGCGGGTGCCTCGGGAGCCGACGGTGAAAGGCCGTCGCCCCTCTCCCTCCCTCGATGGCGTTGGCGAGAAGACACGGCGGGTTTATCCCGGTTGGGGGCCAACAGCGGGCCCTACGTCCGGCGAGGGGGGTGTGTCCCGATCGTGTTATCTCGTGCTCACAGGGGGTGAATGCCCTGCGGTAGGGGATTACAAGGCGGGTTGTGAGGGAGAGACATCGGGTCTCGGGCCTCCACGATCGTGGGTGTGGTGGTGGTGATCGTGGTGTCGGTCAATTGCCCATCTATCGATTGAGCGATCGATCGGTCGATCCCCTCGCTAATGGGGCATTACTTCTCCTTTTATAGTGGGAAGGAGGCAGCAATGTGTACATTTGGTGGGTGCTTAGGTGGCTAATTCGAGGTGCGCGGGTTGCGTAATGCCGAGGGCCGACGCCCCATCGTGAGTCCAAATGGTGGCACGCGTCCCGATCCGGCGATGGTCGCGGGCGCCTCGGTGGAATCGAGGGTTTGTGAGGCGTCTCTCTTAGTCCGCATGGCGAGGGGCGGCCCCAGTGAACTTGAAGCGACGTGGAACGCGCCCGAAGGGTCCGGCCCAACGTGGCGTTGTGACGGTTGTTTTGGGAATGAACAGTATCTCCTGATTTCCCGTGCCGTGTGGTGTAATGCACCGCCGGCTCAGCTTTACGTCCCATCGGTCGGATTGGGAGGGGATTCGGCAGGTCGATTTGACTGGCGTAATCGATGGCCTGACGCATCGCCGGATGTGCAGCCGCATTAAATGCAGCTGTTTCCCTTCCTCCGGACGGAACCTCCCATGCCCGAGGGTGCGTGACCCTTGGTAGGGCAATAGGGCGGCCGCGCCCGAGGTGTGGAGCGCTGGTCTCCCTGGGCGAGACGGGGATTGTGCGCCCGAGGGCGGCCATCGAGCTGCCCTCGGCCGCGAGAGCGCCCAAGCGCCAAGGTGGCCGGGCGAGGCGGAGTTTGTACGCCCGAGGGTGGCTAGCCGGGCCTCCCTCGGCCGCCGTGGCGCCCAAGCGTCCGATGATGACTCGGGCGAGTCGGAGGTCGGAGCGTGGTTGAAGCTATTTGGTAGTGGAGTCCCTCGGCCTTTTGTCTTTCCCCGAGGGGGTCGCTCTAGGGGACAACTGGCTTACTGAGGCTCGGCAAGCCGGGTCGTAGGCGGGCTTGCCCTTTGGGCCGAGCGTTTGTGCTTGGCACCGTCATGGTGGTGATCTCCGTGGGCCGACATCGGCCTTCGTCGTCTTCGCTAACCACCGCGGCTCCCGGGTTTGGCCCTTAGTCGCCCGGGCCGCCCTTCGTGTGGGGGATCCGCAGCCGGGTTTTACCGGGCCTAAATGGGCGACGGCTTCGTTATAATGAGAATGTCCCGGGGCCCAATATTTTGGTCCCCGGCTGGTCTCAAACGAGTTACCTTCCATTCTGACAACATGCTGCTAGTGAGCTTCATCAAACAACAGGGGGCAGGAGATACTCCAGACTCAGAATTCAACAAGATGCACAAAATATTGCCTCCACAATGAATGACATGCAAGCAAATTTGGTTCATTTTCGGAGAACTCAAAATGCTCAGAGCGATGCTTTGGCAAAGGAGGCCTCTTCATGCATTTCTAGCTCTAGTCATCCTCATAATCTTTCACACTATAAGACTTGTCCGCTAAATGTAATTGATAATCTTGATGTTCCGAGACACTGCACTGTTTTATCAGCAGTTTGCTGTGCAATATAATGCTTAGGGGCTTTAGCCCCCGTTTCTTGGTCAAAAAAAAAAAAAACCCCCTATGCGATGCTCAAAAGGAACTAAATATTTCCTGTCCATCACCTAGATAGAGCAATACAAAGTCATGCTGATTGAGTTGGAGGAGCCAGCAGCCTGAAGGTCGGAGAGAACATCTCGATGAACATGCTTGATATGATTTGTCACTGGCATGTTTTGCGAGCTTCAAACCAAACATATATATGCGTATGAACATGAACATGAACATAGTGTTTCTGTAGATTTGGTTTTTTGCATTGCCATTGCCGTTGATATATGGATTAAAACCCATTCTTGCTCACTCCTGGTTTTGTCCCTACTAACTAAGGAGCTTGATTTTTCCTTGAGGATTTTTTTTTCCACGGTACAAAAGTGAGGAGTTGTACTGTGAGCAGCTCAGATCTAGCCAATGCGACGACACATATATATGGCTGCTGTCGTCTTAACTCATTTTAACTAGTGCAACGTGTTTTAACCGCTGCTTAATGCCTTATTACAGTGATGGCACTGGGAAGAAAAAAAGAAAAGGACAGTTTTGGTTTTCCACTGGTCAAACAAAGCACACACTTTGGTTACTTTCACCGTTTCACACGCCCATGGACCGGCTGCAGGTACTGACGATTGCGACTGCTCGGGTTGGCCACCCAGCCCATGCGCGCGTTCAGAACTTTAGATCGGCGGGGCACAGACTGCAGTCCACACTGCACACGCTCTTTCCTGAAATTGCTAGTGACTACGTACGGGCTCAACTACCGACCAACCTACGACGATGAGGACACCGAATTTACGGCTATGGTGACCAAATCGACGGCACTCACTGGCGATGAGGAGCAAATGTGCGGTACTGATGGCGATCACATCCATTTGTTCTACTATCTATAAAATAAGAGAACCTCCATTTCCCCTGACATTCAAAGATTTTCTTACATCCCTGACCATAATTCATAGAGCAAAATATAATTCATTGATCATAATTCATAGAGCAAAATATAATTCATAGAGCAAAATCAGGTAACCAGCTGAGGTCTTAAACATTGTATGAAATAGATAGAAAAGTAGAGTAACAAGACAATCTAAGGCCAACAGAACCCAACAAGTGAGCCACCAACTCTAGGACATATTATACTACAGACTAAAACCTGAAGCAAAGCTGAAAAACAGAAATGTAGAATGCGCAATCGCTGAGCCCATCAGCAGCCCCAGTGTGCCTCCATTCCAGCAATCCTCTGGAAGTCAGGCCATCTTCTTGCCTCCTAGCTTCAGCATTCCCTGATGCCTATTGCTCTGTTTCTGAAACAGAGAACAAGTGTGAGTAACAGAGTCAAACAAAGAAAATAAACAAACTGAAAGGGTGCTTCCCGATTTCAAACAAACAAAAGTCACACCTCCATAGTTCTTCAAGAGTAGGAACAGTGGCCCGATTTCCGCTTCCCATGCAGCATTGGCGTCATTACTCACATTTCCTGTCCCAGGGAGCTTGCTTGTGCTGCACTTTTTGCTCTTTTTGTGCCTCCACAGGTGATTGGTGCCATACTTCTTTGAGCCACCAGTACGGTACCCCCTGTCACAATGGTGGCACACTGCATACACCACTTCGGGATCTGCTGTCCGGATCTTAGTGAAGTACATCCAAACCTCTGATGTGCGCTTGGAAGAAGCACTTGCCTTGCGCTTCCTATCACCGCCACCGTTCATGTAGTCGCTGGACAGGATACCTAAAACAAATCAGGGAGTATTAATCTTGTTAATTGGGCGGCTGTGCAAAGTTTTATCTATTGTGGAATTGACGCAAGGAAGTGATTCCAAAATGTGTGGCGAATTAAGTATTACCGTTGTTGCGCTCTTCATTGTCACTGTCTTCGTTCAGGCTCCTGTCCAAGTCACTGAAAATGGCACTGACTGCATCTTTGTCGTAGTGGAATATCTTGCGAATTACCATGCTCCCCTACAAGAGAAAGTGAAGCATATAATTAAAAACAAAGGTAAGACAAAAGGTCTACTAATTCATTTTTGTGTAAAAGAAGGGTACAGCTGTGGAAGTTAGCACGCGAGAGATCCTTATGAATTACCTGGAGAAACATAACAGGGAGCTCCATGTCATGGACCTGTTGGTATTCGAGCATGATCCAGCCCGTCTTAAGCTTGTTGCCATTCTGATTGAGATGAAACTCTAGGGTCTTCCTGAGCCCCATGTACTGTGGCACCTGCATTTGCATCTGATAATCGCCTTGGACCGCAGAACCGTTACCTATCGCCATCCAGTACTCCTGCATATGCAACTCCTGTGTCCGGATCGCAGTGAACTCCTTATCTATCTCCTCCCAGAACCCCTCACTTGTCTGCAGGCTCATGAGTGGGGTTGTGACCGTGACGTACCAGGCGTCGTGGCCAAGATCCCATGGGTTCTGCTGGGTGAGGTGGGTGTTGACCTCTTGACACCTCTGTTGCTCGCTGAGATCATCGAGCACCACGCCGAGGCGGCGCAGCATTTCCCGGTCCTCATCGGTGGAAGGATTACCGCAGCTTGAGCGGCATTTGGCACTGCTTTTTTTTTTTCGCGAGCAGGCATATAGCCTGTATTTCATTAAGAGGGAAGGAATGGTCATAAGACCTACACATAAAAGTTCAAGCCGTGCCGGCGAGGAGCCGTCACAGACGACAAGGGACCTAGCTACTGGGGCAAATACAGACTGATATTACATAAATACATTGCTTTGCGACCAACAACCAAGAGCCGTAGCCAAGGTGCTGTATCCTGCCGAGGCCCAGAGATCGCCCTCTTCGATCACAGCACGCCGAATATCCTGAAGCGAAGAAGCTATGCTGTCGAACACCCTGCTATTCCGCTCCTTCCACAACACCCAGGAGATAAGCATCAACATCGTGTCGAAGGTGGCTCGTCCCGTCTTGTCCAAGCGCCGCATTTGTCGAAGCCACCAAGCTCCTAATCCTTCGTCTTCACTTGGCGCGAGAGGTTCCAGGCCAAGCGGCACCAGGAGCTGGAACCAAATCTGTCTCGTGGTGACACAGCCAACAAATAGATGATCACAAGTCTCGGGGGCTTGGCCACAAAGGTTGCAATCGTCAGAATCCTGCAAGCCATGTCGCATTCGTCTTGCCGCCGTCCAAACTCTTCCATGTAGGACCAACCAAATGAAGAACTTCACTTTGGGGGGCGCCTTGGTCTTCCACAGCTGCTTCGCACCTAGCAATGATGAGGAGCCGAGGAAGAATGCTCTATAGGTGGAAGACACCCGGTATTTGCCATCCGGCGACCACTTCCAAACGAATCGATCGGCAGCGACCGGGTCTAGCGCGACATCCTCCAAGATCCTCCATACTCGGAGGTACTGTAAAAGCATCTGCACCGTCGGGGCGCCAACAATGTCCCTGGCCCATCGATGGTCGAGCAGGCCATCTTTCAAGGAACGACGCTTGCCTGCAGTCGAGATTGTCGCAAATAACTGTGGTGCAAAGTTGCAAAGCGGTCCTACA
The DNA here is from genome assembly GCA_015847255.1 of Hyparrhenia diplandra. Lineage (NCBI taxonomy): Eukaryota > Viridiplantae > Streptophyta > Magnoliopsida > Poales > Poaceae > Hyparrhenia > Hyparrhenia diplandra. The sequence goes on from JADLZK010001758.1 coordinate 169,311, forward strand.
GCAGCCCAGTTATCAGTCCAAAGTTTGGCCGAGGCACCATCCCCCACGACCACAGACATGCTGGCGGCGGCCATAGCGACCACTTCCTTCTCCCTTCTGGCTGGTAGAGGAACCCAGCACCTGTCTGGCTCTGTTCGACGCAGCCATTCCCATCGCAATCTGAGCGCGAATCCGAAGAAGCGGAGATCAATGATCCCAAGTCCACCCAGAACTGTCGGGCGGCTCACTACCGGCCAGGCAACCTTGCATTTTCCTCCATGGATCTCCATAGTGCCACCCCAGATGAAAGCTCGTCGTCTCCTATCAATCTGTCCGATCCCCCAAGCAGACAGGCAGCAGGCAATGGATATGTGCACTGGAATTGCCGATAGCGTTACCTTTGTAAGAAGGACGCGACCTGCATTGTTGAGGAGCTCCGACTTCCACGTCGGTATCCGGGCAGCGACCGAGTCGACAAGGGCCTGCTCCTCCGCACGGCGCAGCCTAGTCAAGGAGAGCGGGATGCCCAAGTATTTGCAAGGGAAGGGTGCTAGCGTGCATGGGAACGCCTCCAGAACCTCTTGAATCATTGCCTCAGTGCACCTAATCGGTGTAGCCAAACACTGCTCATGTGACTTCTGAGATGATTAGTGTCATGTTTGTTGGGATGAGCCGTGACAACTTTGTCACAGCGGTGGCAAGCTGCGTACACCACATCAGGATCACTGGTATGTATCTTGGTGAAGTGCTGCCAAACATCATCATCATAATCTGATTTTGCCGACTCCAATAATGAGTCCACCTCGTCCTGGAGTTGATTGCATAGGTGCATGGTCCGCACGTCATCTGAGAATTAGTCAATTGTATAAGGTTAGTCTTTATATTTTGGCGGCTTGGTGCATAATCCGCACAGATCAGTCGTTTAATTAATGGTGGGTTTGCATTTCAATGATGCACAAATAACATGTAAGGAGTGAACGATCATTGCATATAGCAGGCAATAATACTATCAGTTGTGAGTCGTACCGTCGTCACGGCTTTCTCCGTAAGGAGAGGGGGTCTGATGTGTTGTGTCCTTCTTGAAGACTTTACGAATCACCACTCTTTCCTATGTTCGGATAAGGCACCGAATTAAAATATGACTATCTACTCTGATGATCTCCAAAAAAAAAAAAAAAAAAGACTATATACTCTGATGCTATTTTAGTAATCAAACCGGTCTCTACCTAGGTTCCGGTTTATCTAGCTACATACTGCGCAGTGATGTCGTACCTGGAGAATCAAGGATCGGTCGCACCCTCGTCTGTCACGATCACATAAACGGCTGTACTCATGGATGACCCAGTCCGTCTTGGTGTCGTCCTTGCGGTAGAACTCCAAGGTCCTCCTTAAACCAATGTAGTCAGGAGTCGTTGTGGACGACGACGACTCTCCGGAACGGATAGCAGTCAATTCATCCATGTTCTCTTTCCAGTACCCAGAATCCGTAGAGTGGCGGTGGTACAAGGAGTTGAGCTTCCATGCGGACGACTTTCGGATTGCTCGGATTTTGATCTCAAATGTTTCTGAGGGTTCATATTTCTCTGTAAAGTATCTTGTTACGATGTTGTATGCGTCAAGTGGCCCAAATTTCTTGTTTCCAAACCTAACATGAATGAAATGAAACTTGTATGAACCACTCTCTCTCAATGCAAAGTTTTATTTTAGAGTTTTGTATACATTTAATTTCATGACTCAATGATAGTTGATAATTGTGCCAAGAGAGTGTGTTATTATTTTTTTAAATACGCTACCATGTCATAAAAATATTTACATGGCAACCTATTCAATTTCAAACGGAACTCAAATGACAACCCTACTAACAATAGCCTTAGACAGATATATAGGAACAAAAGTAGGTGAAAATCGGTTGAAATTTGGATCGAAATCTTAATTATTATATGGATGTAGCCTCAAACAAAAACTGAGCGAAGTGGAACTGAAATTACCTAGCGATGGCATCCCATAGATTCGTATCCATAGAAACGTTGTTGACAATTGCTGGATTTGCCACGAAGTAGTGGGATGGGAGGTGCCATGGGTCACGATTGGCGAGCTCAGGTTTCGACAACACCTCGCACAACTTGCGGACATTCGAACTTCCCATCAGGTGGGTCGAGACGAATTGGGTTTGAGCTGGAAGAAGCTAATCTCTTCCTACAGATTTAACTGAGCGAAGACGATGGTGCAAGAAGGAAAGACAGATCCGGTGGCAATAAGAGTTTGGGATGAGATGGAATAAGCCGGACCTGCAGTGGCAAGAATGCTTGCTCTAGCTGATCCGGAGAAGGGGAAGGGGAAGGAGAAGCTCTAGGTAGCAAGTGGGAGTGGGTTGGATCTGCTAGGCAGGCTTGACTGGCCGTGCCCCCATGGGGATGCTTTTGTAGACGGCGGACGCGGCCCGGGCGTGTCGGATTTGTACTAGCTTCTATCGAGCGGCCGATAGCTCGGGCCCGACGGACGTGGTGGTGCGCCCCGTGACCCCTGCCATTCGGTCGCATGCACTAGTACTAAAATACTTTTGGGTGACGGGCGCCGAGATTTTGCGCGTGGCGGGCGAGGCGCCCGTCACCCAACGAAGGTCACGGTTAATCCGAGTAATATACGTGGCGGGCTCCTTGCCCGTCACGGTTAATAGATGACCCGTGGCGGGCACATTAGGATGCTCGTCACGGTAAAGGTTTTGAAAAAGATAAAAAAAATCAGAAAGCCCTAGACAGGCCCGCCGAACCCATCTAGGGCAGCACCGCCGCCGCCGTCCAGGGATCCGTCGTCGGGTCGTCGTAGTTCACGCCATCCGAGGGATCCGCCGCCTCCGACGGACGCCCGCCACCGGATCAGCGCTCCGACGAGCCCCTCCACCGGATCGAGCCCGCCGACGAGCCCCCACCGCGGATCGAGCCCGCCGATCGCCGGGTACACCGGATCGAGCTCGTCCTTGCGGATCTCGCCGAGCCGCCGGAGAGGAAGGGACGCGGTCTGGCGGCCGCCCCGTGCGCCACCCGCCGCCCGGTGGAGCTGACCCGCCGTCGTCGTCGCCGCGAGGGAGGAAGGGGCCGCCGTCGTCGTCGCCGCTGAGGAGGAAGGGGCCGCCGTCGCCGCGCAGGGAGGAGGGAGGGCCGCCGTTGTCGAGGATGTCCGCCGGATCCGCGCCGGGCCGTCGTCGCCGGGGCGTCCACCACGGTGGCCGCGTCGTTGTCGAGGATGCGGGCCACCTCGCGCGCCCAACCGCTGAAAGTGGAGCGCTCACGCCGGCGCGGCCATGGGAGGGGAGGGAGAGGAGCGGCGGCGGTTGGAGTAGGGGAAGGAGCCATGCCATGGGGAGGGGAAGTGACGAGACGTGCGGCTACGAGAGTGGGAGAGGAGAGGGCGAGGGAGTGGCCGAGAAAACCTAACTCGCCAATTTATATGAACCACACTTGTCGGGCCTTGCCATGGGCCATTTGGGCCTCTCGCTATACGTGGCGGGTGTTTAAAGGTGCCCGCCACGGGAAAGATTTTGCATGGCGGACACCTTAACACGCCCGCCACGCAATTGCGCGTGGCGGGCGTGTTAAGGTGTCCGCCATGCAAAAATCTTTCCCGTGACGGGCAAAATCACGCCCGTAAAAAAAATCTGGGCGTGGCGGGGTATTTTCCGTAACGGGTAAAAAAAGTGCCCGCCACGGAAAAGATTTCGCGAAAAATCATTTCGTTACTAGTGATGCATGTGCGACTGCTGCGTCGGGCTCGCTAGGATTTTTTTTTTTTTGAACCTGGGACTTTTCATTACTCATGGGCTAACAGTTCGTTACCAACATTACAGCAGCAGCCTCAGGAAGCATTGCCGTTGATTAAAATCCATTCCTGCTCAGTCCTATTTCAGTGCCTGCTAATAAGGAGCTTAATTCTTTCATTCAGGATCAAGTGAGGAGGAGTTGTACTGTCACCTCAGATCTGGTCAATGCGGAACTCGCGTCGGCTTTCTATCGGGTACCCGAAGCCCGAGCCCGACGTGGTGGCCCCCTCTCCAATACGATTCCACCTATGTGTGCACTTTGTACTGTGACCTGCAACACTGCCTCCCTTCGCATGCCGCGTCGGGCCCGGCCGGCTGGCTGACTGACTCTGTGCTACTGTATTGTGCTGTTGACCATGGCGGTGCATTGCATTGCATGCCTCTCTCTTCTTTTGGTCTTTTGCCTACCGAAGAATCCCCAAGCATTTTGCATTACCGTTGATGTGGGATTAAAACTCACTCCTGCTCAGTCCTTTGTTTAGTCCCTACATGCACATGCCCATTTTTCACTTATAATAATAATAATAATAATAATAATAATAATAATAATAATAACATGAACAACAACAACAACAACAACAACATAGTATGATCTCAATGGGTTTCGTGTATATAACATGCCGAAGGCCAACTCCACCGGCCATTATATTAATTGTGCCCTCGACGACGTCGACGTCTGGAACGCGCCGGTGCCGCATGAAGTGGATGCAGAAGTTTGGCCCTTCGTCCTCCTGACTATACTCTAGCGACTTTGGGACGCCAGGAACCGAAAGATTTTCAGGCATGAACGCCCAAGCCCACGCACCATAATCTCGAGAATCTGCGATGACATGGTAACATGGAGAAAACGACTGAAACCCAAGCACCGCCCAAAGCTTGATAGCTGACGCATGTACTTTCTTTCCTGTATTGTCTACGACTAAACTCTGTAAACGTTCTGAGTGTTCTTGAAATGAAATTTGGTGGGGAAGCTCTCCCCGTTTGCTTCAAAAAAAAAAAAAATATTAATTGTGCAGTTCTTTTTCAAGAAAACAAAACAAAATAGATTGAACATTTGCCATGTCACTTGTATACACCAGCCAGCTCAACGGATAGTAGCGCCTCAAGTTGTCCTATAAAGATGTGCTTCTTGTGGGTGTTTCAAAAACCGGGGTGTGTTAATCAACTGACTAAGTGAATTTGTGGCGCGTTCTCCCCAAATCTTAATGGTTAATGCAAGATGGATACAAGAGATTTATAATTGTTCAGGCAAATACCTTATATCCAGTTCGATACGTGGCCTTGTATTATCCTGCACAAAATGTGCTCGTAGTACGGGTTACATACTGGCGAGAGAGATACCGGAGCTCAAGTCTCAAAGGGAAAGTGATTGACAAGTGTCAATAGCGTGGGTGAGAAGAAAGCAAGTGTGGAGAAAGCAAGTGTGGGTTCGCGAGAGAGGACACCGCTTATTACACTGATCACAGTAGGAAAGAAGATAATTTTGGTTTGACAACGGTCAAACAAAGCTCCCCTTTGGTACGTTGTTCGTTTCGCATGCCGGCCAGGCGCCAATAAGGTAAATCATCATGCCTTTGACTGATCGGGCCTCGGAGGTGGTGGCCCCAAGCCAACGGCCAGACCATTCTGGCATCCTGGAACTTGCTGCTTGTGCCTGCTTGTGCAGTGCTTGCAGTGGCGAAGCTAGAGCATCAATGACCCGAGTGCACACTTCATAAGCATAATGATAATTTTTGATAACATACACATTAGAATTATATAAAAGTAATGCATTACCTCCTAGTATTTGCGATCTTTCATTTTCTTGAAGCGATCCACTACGGCAGCATTGGTAACTTTAGACATTTTTCTTTCTCCACATAACAAATGAGACTGTTGCTCGTGTAGGAATCACCCATACTATTGCGCAAATATGTTTTCACTTTCTTCATGCCTGAAAAGACCCTCTCAACTGTAGCTGTGGCAACGGGCAATACAAGTACTAGCTTCAATAACCGATAAACCAAAGGATAGGTAAGATGTTTCCTTGTGTCCACCATTTTTTTGGAAAGCTCAGCGATGGTTTGTATGTTAAGAAATCTGTCATCATGTCGCACATCATCAATATATAAAGGAAAAGTTGAGATTCTAGGTCTCCCAATTGCACAGAATCAAAGTCACTTGGGTATAGCTTAGCTAGGCTTATCAAACTATCCACATTGAAATCATGAAATGAATCTCTTGGATTGAATGCGGCTGAACATACTAGCAATTTAGAGGAAGTCTCATTGAAGCGACTATCAAGCTCTTGTAGCAACCAATCAAAGACTTCATTAAAAGAGTCTACTTGAAAATGATACCTGTTGGTAATTCCAGTTTTTTTCTTGGCCTAGCTGGATCAATATAAGGCTCATCCATTTGTAGCTTGGAAATATCATGTTTATCACAAAATGCATACACTTCTCCAAGTGTTTGCTCCCATCCATCTCTTCTAAATTTATCCAAATGGCTTCTAGTAGACCTCACACAACTTACAACATTCACAATATCTTGATCATTCCTTTGCAATGCATTTGACAAGACATTTGTGGTAGTTAAAATGGTCAACATGAGATGCAAATAGAAGACAAACTCAAAAGTCCGGAAGTACACAAGAACCCCTTTGCCTTTCCATCTTTGTCCTCATTTTTCCACAAATTCCAACACTTTGATAATTGTTTGGAATAAATTAACTAGACTTCTCAGAGATTTGTAGTGAGAACTCCATCGAGTATCTCCGTGTCTTTGAAGACATTGTTCCCGATTCAATCCGGTCCCAGTTTTAAGTAACCCACATTCCAAGGCCTTACTAACTTCTTTCAGATTGATGTCTCTAATCATGTCCCTTCTCTTTGCAGATCCACCGACCACATTCAACAAGGTAGAAATCTTGCTAAAAAATTCAGCAACGCCTGTATGCTTTCTAGCAACAGCTACTACCACTAGTTGAAGTTGATGAGCAAAGCAATGGACATAATATGCACTACTATTTTCTCTCATGATCAATGATTTTAAGCCATTGAACTCACCCCGCATATTGCTAGCACCATCATATCCTTGGCCTCTCACTTGTTTCATGCTGAGCTTGAACCTAGCAAATAGAGAATCAATAGATAACTTGAGGTTTGCAGAAGTTGTATCCTTCACATGAACAAGCCCGACAAAGCTCTCGTCACAACTCCACAACTATCAACATATCCGAAAGCACCACGGCCATTTGCTCCTTGCAAGAGACATCTCTGGACTCATCAACTAGCAAAAAATACATCTTGCCCTATGTCTTCAAGGATGGAATGCACAATCTCATCACGCAAAACATTGAATGATGTCTTTTTGTATGTCGAAGACACCAAAAGACTATTGTCCGCAAGCATCAATCGTTAATGCCTTGGCTAAAACCGGATCATGATCAGCTAAGCAATGATAAAACTCCCTATAGTTCCCTCTATTATAGGATGTTTTTGACTCATCATGACCCCGAAAAGCCAAACCTTGCTTTAGTAGTAATCTAGCAGTATCAATGGCACCATTGAGTCGAACATAATATGCATTCTTAGAAGACTCACGCTGGCTGCGCAATAGAGAAGCAATGTGTTGTTCTTCTTTCAATAGATCTTCACATTTTTCCAATGCATCATTGTGAGGGCTGCCAACTCTACCTACATGCTCCTTTAATCTTTCTTTATTATTCCAAGAATTCCAACCATCTACGACAAATGACTTGTAACCAACCGCCTTCTTCTCGGGGTCTCTAAACAAGAAACAACTAAAACAATACGCTTTATCAGTGGACACGCTGTACTCAAGCCAATTTCCAAATTCATCAAACCATTCGGATTAAACCTTCTACATTTTGATCCAATCCGAATCCCCTGGAAAATCAAGAGTGCGAGGTTGACAAGGTCCATTTAGCAAATACTTTCTTCTTCTTGAATCTCGAAGATTAGGATGGTAAGCACATATTTCTTTCCTTTTGCCCTGGATCAAATTGGATCTCCTCCTCCCAATTGATTTCCTCGAGCTGAAACACGAACATTGGCCTGAACCTGAACATTGGTTTCACGCCGATGAGGTTCACGAGAACGTTGAGAAGTATTAGCATTGCTAGCATCATCCGGTGCTTTCCTTTTCAACCATTTGTCCATAAAAGTACACGTAATTTATTCCCAAAAGAATCTAAGTACCTGAACATGTCATTTGATCAAGATTCAAAGATGTAGATGCTTATCGGACATGGCGATGACCGATTTGAGCCAAGCGTCTTGCCGCACAATAATGTTGCCACGTGCCGCCGGCGTGGCAACCCCGCGGGCCAGTGGCCGTGATCTTGAGCCGTCGTCGGGCGTTTTCCCCCTTCGCGACGATGCGCGGTGGCCGGCGATCGCGTTTAACCGCAGGCGTCTTGGCGGCACCCGGGATCTAGGATCCTAATCGTCGTGGCTTTTGCAATTTGCAAACGCTTGGTATTCCCAGCTGGGCTGGCTGCACGTCTAAAAATCTAAGATTGATTCCTAGTTGGGCTGGTTGGCAAAGACGTATAAATAAATAATAAAGACCGATTGCTATTTCTTAATTCCTACCAATCCATGATTGCAGCGATGGGCCTCCAAATGCTTCGTACTCTGGCTGGACAGCAACACACAACACACACATGATCTAGGGTGGTGCACGCATTTGGGCCGGGTGGTGCACAACCGGTAGAATTTGAAACTTGTTCACTTTCGGGAGGACAATTTTACCCGGTGCCTGTGCACTCGGGAGGAACAACGTGGCGTCGCCCGTGGACAAGATGATTGTAAATGGAGAAGCCGTGACATTATTCGCGCAAAAAAAATCGTGCGCTGCACGGCAGGTCGATTCGAACTCGTGAGTCGTGACCTCTCCACACGCAGCGTACCTCTTCTAACACTTCACCACACTATCACTTGTGTCTAATTCCCTCTAGTCTTCCCACATTGCTCAACACTGAATATGCACCACCACTTAAACAAAGAGCACATGTAAGAAACAAAAACATCCAAATAAGAAGAATATATGACCAGAACAATCTTCTAGACGAACACACATACTTCTCGCAACATACAAAGCCTCCAACGCGATTACTAGATGTTTCTCGACACGATTATATGATTTTATTTGCTATCATTTGATGTTTATTATCACTCTTACTAATATGTGTCACCACTAGTCAATATGGCAAACCCTGATCATGACATTAGAATGGAAATCAATATGACATTTTGTACCTAATGTTGTGAAAGTTATTTTTAGTAGAGGTTTGACGGCTATAGTGATCACTTAACCAGTGCCTTAGACCTCACCTCCTCTTCTTATAGTGTTGTGTGATAGGGGCCTACCAGACATGTATTGGGCTATGCGTCCCCGATCAGGACACTAGATCAAGGCCCATTCATGACCGTTGGGCCAGGTGGAGGTCAAACTTACATTCTCCCCCTTGATCTCACCTGACATATTACCTTTAATCTTAACTGAAATACTTTCACTCTATTCTGTTATAGAGCAATGCGTAGAGCGTGCCTCATCGTCACAACTAAATTGCCATTAGATTTGACTGCTACAATACATCTCTCTCGAGTCAAAATAGAGTCTTAACTGGGCCCTAATTGTCAAGAAATCGTTGGCTTTGCATGAAACCATGTCGACTGTGTATTCTTTGCATACACTGGGCGGTAAGCCTTTGTAAGAGGATCCACAAAAACTTACTTAGTACTTATATGCTGAATACTTTCTTAATGATTCTGGACTTACTTCTTTACAACATATAACTTAGTGTCAATTTGTTTGGCAACACACTTGACTTATTGTCTTAGGAGTAAATTACTTATATGGTTATTGTTGTTATCAACCATTATCAATTCCGGGCACTAGTTACCTTAACCTTTGGACAGTCCTTTAGCCTCATGATATGTTATACTTATATCATAACTTTGCATCACTAATGATACTTAAACTGTTTCATTGGAGCTTTTCCACAATAAAACTCTAACTAGAAGTGTTAGAAACAATTGTGGATTTTGCACAACTTGCCATTACTTAGTCTATGTAACCACATCTATTTGAGAGTACTTGGCAGAGACATATGAGCATCATTCACCTAGATTGTGCTGGAGGAGCAAGAAAAGCTAGCAGAAATAAAGAGGATGGGAGAATGTGTGCCTGTCTTTGGCCTCAGCCCTTCCTCCTTGTGTGCACCTGCTTTAGTTTTCTTTCAGGAGCAGGGAAGGACAACCAAAGTGTGCATGCGGTTCCAAACTCATGACAGTTTGCTGGACATTTTCGACTCCTCTTTGGCAATTGACAGTTCCAAACTTCCAAGATTCGTGAGCCGACTTGTTTGGAGGCCCATAAGAACGAATTTGGTCAGCCCAGTCTTGGCCCATTTATTTGCTAGTCGGTGACCAGCAAATTTATTTGCTAACAAGCCCAGCTGCGGCATGGTCAATGAAGCACTAAATTCATTTAGTCGTGACAAACATGGCAAACGAATCCTCACGTGTCGATTTTAATTAGTCCCGTAACGGAGAGCCAAACCGGCGCAAATACACTCATGCACATGCTGCAATTACTGTAGTAATTTCCTTGGGTGAAAAAACAACAATCCGGCTGCCAGGACCGCCCCCAGGCGCATGATATGTGCGCTAGGCAATTTGAACAATTTTTTATTTTAATTTTCTGCGGCCTTTTTTTATTTCTATCAATTGCATCTGGTTTCCAAAGCAATGAGCCGCTCCCTGGGCCGCATGTCGGGTGGCACAACATGACATGATCTGTTTTTTTTTTTTCTTGCAGTCCCAACAAAAGCCTGCTGTCCCAAGTGACTAACAAATATAGGGCGTGTGTCTTGGATAGCTTAAAGTCAGATTCTTTTTCTTTTTGAAAACGTGCAATTTAGCACGTACTATATCAAGGGAAAACAGAAGGTTTTACACCCCCGTTGATCCTTAGCGAGGTGCCGCGGATCAAGTGAGGCCACACATACAAAGAGCGCCGGCTCGAACGGCGGTGCCGAGAGATGTACTGGACTAGGAAACCAAATGTGCGACTTGTGATGCTAAGCCTACCGCACCATGCTAAGCAGAGGCGCCAACGCCTTGAAACCTGCAGCACACCACTCATCTGCTTGCGCCAACACCGTGTCCATGAGCTGCGTCGGGGTGTTAGAGACATTGTCGAAGGTGTGGCTATTGCGTTCCTTCCACAGCTCCCTAGAGACAAGGAGGACAAGAGAGCTGAAGCATCGTTCAAGCAAACAAACCCCTATGCACCCTGAACCTCAATCATCAGGGCCAAGCAGATACTACTGCATTCGGGACTGATCAAACGACGGTGGAGGAGGTGGAAGCTGGGCACAATTGCTCTAGGCCGGCTAGGCGGAGAAGGCGGAACCAGAGCTCCCTGGCGAAGACACAGCCGGTGAAGAGATGGTCGGTGGTTTCATCTTCCTGGGAGCAAAGGGCGCAGACCGCCGATGGTTGGAGGGCATTAGAATCAAATTCTGGATGCCAATAGTCGAGAATCCTATTCAAACTACTCGATTAGTTTTAGATTGTTTAGAAGTTGGATGGTCGAAACAATCCAAATTTCATATGCTATCGATGTTTTCTACACGTTTTGGTCGCAACTCTAGGGTCCATTGTTATATTGAGCAGGATCCAGATTGCATTGGCAGATTCCCCAAAAATTGGCGACAACCTGGGGGTACAAGTATATGTATAATAATTGCCATGATTATACCCAGGAACCATTATCATGGATCATCATTCATTTGTCATGAGTATACCCAGGAACCATCATGCATCAATGTCATCTGTGTGGTGATTGTTTTGTATGCCTAGAGTCAATGCGTTTGACATTCAGGAAGTGAAGAACAAAGGGTCTGAACTGCTTGTATGAAAATATTTATCGCCACATTAAGAATGTGATTTGATATGAGTATCATTAGCTTTAGTTTGCCTCCTAAACCCTCATTGGTTGAACTGTCAAGGGACGAAACCTTACACTACTACAACACAAAAGCCGCCCAAAATCACAACAATGAAGCCTACAGAACAATACTATAACAAACCCCTAAGACGAAGCTGAGCAACACTCCGATGGAACTCATAGCGATGGAGGACATGGATCGAGCTACTCGGATCGAGATGACAACGACGCTCAACGATGGCACTGCAGATCTAGCCGGATGACGAGTTGTGTGGTGTTTTGCCACCGCATGGATGAGTCACGCGAGTTAGCGGTGGGTCGACCTACAAGAACCTAAGATTTGAAGTGTTCTAATCCATACAGCTGGATCGAAACAAATCACCAGTATCATGATATGCCTTGCTATGTTACTGACGAAGCGATCAGTTCTACGAGTAAAAGCTGAAACATGGTATTTTAGTTTGCTCCAATATTTCAGAGTTTCTCTATCTCCTCATATACTTATAGCTATATGATGGAGTTTCTCTTGACATCAAGTCCCACATGGGGTAGAAGTATATATATATATATATATATATATAAAATAGTCCTTGGTACTGATGTAACTAGTAGGCATGCAAACCATTGGAGGAGATTATTCAGCAACAAATTGATGATACATCATTCATTTATCTTGACTATACGCAAGAACCATATCATGCATCAACGTCCATTTGTGACAATTGTTTTGGTGCCTGGTTCCCATGCGTTTGACATTAAGGAGTGCTTTTGTGTGGGTGCCATTAACTTTAACTTGCCCCTGGAATGAAAATCTTTATCGTCACATTTTTCAAACTCTCATGGTTACATAGTCTGTTTTTTTCCTGATAATCAAATTCTTTAAATTCTCAAATCATTTCTATTCAATTTTGTTAGTCTGCTACCAAGGTACTGATCCTAAAACGATTGGACAAGGTACTGATCCTAAAATGACTCATATTAAGGGACAGAGGGAGTAGCTTGTAAGAACTAGGTGACTTTTCATCAATAAGAGAAAATAGGCACCCAGATTTGAGCCAAAGTGAACTCAAACTATAAGGTGGTTCCCACACAACCATTTGAGCTTAGCTTACAACTCTCTCCATCCCAAATAGTAAGTCATTTTAAGAATGTAGGAGAATCAAAGCAGTGTTGAGATGTTTTGGATCTTAATATTCTTCTTTTTGTGACAAAGAAAATTTCATTGATACTAAAGCAAATTACATCCTATCATTACAAAAATAACCAAACTATTCCAACTCCATTGATGGGAGACAAGAAACTTTGAAAAAAACCATAAATTCCGTCCCAAATGGATATGCCACGGACGCAAAGCTCTGATCTGAATGAACGGGGCCATCTCACTATCCACCACCGTCATCCTCATACCCATCACTTTTGCAAAAGAGGAGTAAACTGCTAAACTCCACATGCAAACAAGATGAAATTGGCGCTGCCGATTCGTCATCGACCTCATCATCGACACCTTCACCAAATTCATCATGGGAGAACACAAGTCCAACCGACATCCGGATAGATATTGTTGAAAACTAACTCTCACTAGCCCCCCTCCATGGCTGCATAGAGCCATAGCGAGACAAAGGAAGGGCTAGAGTACCTTATTCTCCATCAATGATGATGTCTTCGTCTTGCCATCACCACTGAGGAATGACATGCTCCATCGCTCCATCGATGATCTTGACGACGTCTTACGCCGTGGCCAATCTCTTCGATTGGATCTCCGGAGAAACCTTGAACCTTTGAAGACTCAATCTACTAGGGAGAAACTTATGAAAAACGATGGATCGGCGTGATGCCGGAGGAGAAGGGAGGGGACCAGCGGTGGTGGAAGGCGAGAGCCGGCGACGCCCGTCTAGGGTTTGACGGCACCCGGCTCTTCAATATTCTTGGAATTGGAATGTGACTTAAAATTTAGAATGGGAGAGTACTTTCGTATGTAATAATGTAGTATGGATTGAACAAGATTCATACTTGGCCTGGAGTTGTCGGTATGTATAAAAGATGGAAAGCACTGTGTTTACTCTTCAGACGCTTTTTTAACAACCATGAAGCAAACTGAGTTGCATTACTGAAATCTGAACATGAGATGTAGGATGATGCTTGATGCTGGATCGGTATTCGGGAACGGATCAATGTCCATTCCAAGTTTGCGCTGCTGTTTCAAAGCGATCAGTTAGCTCGTCAGGTCTTTTAGCATTTTAGCTACGAGATTGTCTGCTGCCACCGCTGCACACATGCCTGATCGATCGGTGCACATGTTGATGTGGCCGGGGGATCCTGATCAATCGTTTACCAAGCCTCTACAAAGACCATGCTCTGTAGTTTATTGGGCCTCCGCTTGGCCCAAAAGGTTGGCCGGCCACAGACTTTAGATGGCTCATCAGGGTTTAAGTTCTCAACTTGGTACTAGTGTTCACATTTACTTTGATTTATTGTGGGATTTTTCGGTGATATGCATTAAATGGTAGGTGACGTTTCCGTCGACAGTGAGACGTCTGTGGTGACTTCATAAACTTCGAGATCTGCCCAGCTCAGTCTTTCGAAGGTGCTCATAGGAGTAGGGTTTACGTATGTATATTCGGTAGGAGTGAGTGTGTGCATGCATGTTAGCCGTTTGCTCTACTAATTACACCGTACAAACAGGAGAATAGCTCAGTTTCGCAGCTGGTGCAGTACACAACATTCCATTGATTTTGCCTAATGGTTGCATTATCAATGCTCGGCAGAGCTGTATATTTTGTAAAAATCATAAAAAATAAATATATTCAAAAAAAGCTGGATTGGCTGGCACTCGAAGCTCACCCAAACCAGGTAAATGAGTTGGGCTTGGATCCGATACGGCGTAGGGTTGCGGGGCTCCTCACATATATTCATATCCTCTCCTTGCAATGAGCAAGATGGAAGAGGTTGGGGCTCGATCGTGGGCTATGGCCGGCGGCCTCAGGAGGTCGCCGCGGCTGATCAGGAAGAAGGAGCTGAGGGCGTGCGCCTCCGACCAGGATCTAATCCTCAAGCTGAAGAAGGAGGCCAAAGCTCTCAAGGCTCTCCAGAAGGAGAGGATGACTCGCGATGGTCATCTCGATTCCTACATGGCGGGCATGCAGGCAGCGGAGCGGTATCTCAGTCGCATGGCGGCGGCTGAGGTTCCTCCAAAGGACGATCGCAAGGCGGTAGCGGAGGTTCCTCGACTGGCAGGGGCTGGACAGAAGAGGAAGAAGGTGGTCAAGAGCACGTTGCCGCAGGAGGTCATCGATTGGTATATACTGAATCAACACAGCAATCCCTGGAAAGGTATCTGTGAAGAGCTTGAGCTGGGTAAACGTTCTCAGATGTTCCGCGAACGTTATACAGAACGTCAGGCTATTTGGAACAAGCACCGCGAGTACGGGCAGGCCATCATCAAGCAGTTCCGTACCAAGGGCTATGCAGAAGACTATACCGAGGTCACCGACAGCGACGATGATAACTAGGGCAGCAAGCAAAGGGGGCTAGTTATCGGCAAGTGATCTGTGTGTACCCAAACTAGTCTGAGTACCATCTGTGTGTGATCCACTAGTGCCTGCTCATTACCATGGTGTAAGTAGCAATCGTCTTGGTGTTATCATGACCATGTTTATCATCCATATGCTAAATTTACACTTTGCCACCAGCGATTATCAATTAAATCAGCTAATTTGATGGATGTGTTTTATGCTATGAATTACCAGATTGCAATTGCTGCTGATTATAACAATGCTAGTCTTAGTAGAGATTTCTAATCTTACACACACCTTACCCAAATGAGTATTGCAACGAGTTGTTCTACTTCTCTAGGTTTGGTTTCATTCACACTGCTGCCCAATTGTTATGTGAATCTGTCGGTTCTCAGTTCATGCTAATTGAATTGGACCTACCAACCATGCAAGCCACTGAAGGGTGAGATTTATTCATTATTTCATCACCAAGGCAAACATTTTTTTAGTGTTTCATTTATTAATTTCTACGAGTACTATACCGTTAATTAATAGTACACGGTCATGATTCTCGCATGCTTCCATTGCGCTGTTGCTTTGTGCTATTGACGTCCCTTAGGAACAGCTGTGGTGGAGATCTGTTGGTGAAGTTTGTCCTAAAAAATGCATGGCAGCTCACTGCCTCAAGTAAGAAACATAAATGATTTTATGCAGGATTTGCAATTGTGAACTGACAACAGGGGTGTTGCCAGGCCAAGCTAATCGAACATACTTGCAACAGATTTTTTATCTGCTGATTTTGTTCTTTCTGTCGTCAGTACAAGTCTTGTGTGTCTGCTAGATTTTTTTCACTTTTTAAACGAACTTTGTAACTTGAGTGAAATGCTATCATCAATACCCTGTTCAAGGTTCTTTTGTTCACTATAATGAAATCATATTTATATGAGATGCAGCCAATGGGAGCTCTTGGTACTTGCATGATTTCAATATCACGACTTGATTACTTGAATGAGCACAGGGATACTATTTTCCATAATATGTTTTTAATGTCAGTGGTCTATATACTCGGACCAACAAAACTTCTATTTATCGTCGAAAACTTAATTTTGAAAATCAGCACCTGTTACTCAAAAAGAGGTCACAAGTAGGCGAACTCTGAAACATGGTGCTTATACCTAAGATAGTGATATCAATGAACCTTGGATACACATCCCAGCGCTTACAAGGTTACAATAAACTGATAAGGTGTTGGTTCGTTTTAGTACAGAATATAATGCTTGAAACACAAAGGCAAAGTGTTGAAGCTTTATGCGCTCTGCATACTCTTTTGCCAACGCTATTCATCAGTCATTGCCAGATTCCATTTGTCATTTTCTTTCCCCACAAAAGGATTATTAAGCTGGTTGTACGTCCGTTGTCATTTTCTACACTTCTTTTGAACTATTATCAACTTATATTTTAGCTCAGGACCTTGTGTTGTTAGTTTCCTTTGGACATTATATTTATATATTATATATAAAAAAGCTAATAGGCACTTTTGGATGAATAGCTGAGTGGCTGTTGTAGGTCTTGTGCAGAATGAACTCTGCAGAATGCAAATTTTCAATGCCATCGATGAGGCGAACGAATAGAGAGGATATGAGGCAGATAGAACATGATGCATTGTAAATTTTGTAAAGTTGTGCGAGTCATTTATCTTTCTTAGAAACAGGATGAGCTTTTGGTGGAGCTGGACGGTCTGGAGGCACAAGAACTGACGGCCTTAACCACCTGCCCGTCTCTCTTCCACCTGATTTCCTTGGCTAACTTCAGGCAGAGATCGAAGGCACTATTTTGAAGGCTTTAGTTGAGATCCTGGACAAGTTCCCGGGGGATGGCCTGAAAACTTAGGCTGGTCAGGTAAGCAAGTTTGCTTGATCACATTTTCCTGAGAAACGTAAAGAAAAAGGTGCGTTTTGAAACTGAAAAAATTAGACCTGTCAATCCGTTTCTGTTGTCGCCTTGCCGTCCTGAGTCGAGACAACGGATGGAACATCATATGCGAGGCCAAAGCGCATCATTGAACACCATTAGAACTTAGAAGTGCTGCATCATCCATTGTTGAAGGCTGCTGCACAGCGCAGTGTATGGGTTCCGAAGCGAGCGTTACATGCATCTTACATGCTGACACACCATGTCCCTCCTCGGCCTCATCTACTACACCTTCACCATCGGCATCGAGATTGAGCTCCACAATGCTCGGCGCCGGCCACCGCAGCTTCGGGTTTGCCGCTGCATCGGCGCTCCCGGCCTTTCTCGTCGGCGCCGCCACTGGCTACGTCGCCGTCCGCACCGATGACACCAAGAGGACGGGCGCCCAGTTTCTCAATAGCCTCTCCTTCCCTGTCTTCCTCGGCGCCACCTTCTGCTCCACTGCCTTCTTCGTGCTGGCGCGCAACATTCTCAGCTCTCCATCTCCGATCCGCCTCCCTCATTAACGAACGCTTCGTGTGGGTCGGGCTCACCGTCGCCACGGCGCTCGCGCACATGCGCTAGGACATGGTCCCGTGCATCTGGATCACTGATTTAAATAGTTAGCTACGCCACCGTTTATTCAGAAGCTGAGCACTAAGTAGCTATAGTGAAGCTATGCTAGATAGTTTTTTATTAAAAAATATATGAAAAACACCAATAATCAAAGCCAAAAACATAAAAAATATGAAATTTAATGAACATAGATATATTTGTAAGGTCCACAAATCTAAACAATATTACAAAAATGTCACTACAACATGAAGGTTTGGTTGTCCAAAATATCAAGTTAGTAGCAAATAATAAGCGATAAGTAGGAAATACCAATTAAATTTCATCAAATTAGTACGGAATTGTCAAACCCTAAACCAAAATATCAAATTAGTAGCAAACTAGTCCGAAATTGTCATAGCGGAAAAAGACGAATAACTTAGCGCTGTGCCTAGCTACCTATTTAAGACAGGGATCTGGATGCTCGTGTCGGGCTTCCTCCTCGTCAGCACCAGCTACCTCATCATCCGACCGATGCTCCTCCGGCTGGCACGACGTGTCACCAAGGGGAGGTGGTCACCGAGCTGCAGGAGTGCTCCGTGCTCGTCGGCATCACGATTTGCGGCGCTCATGGCCAATGCCCAGGGTACGCATGCCATCTTCAGCGCCTTCATGTTTGGCCTCGCCGTGACCAACAGGACGGTCGACGTTGCCATCGTGGAGAAGGTGGAGGACTTCGTGGTGGGCACGCTGCTGCCACTATTCTTCGCCATGAGCGGCCTCCGCACGGACATCGCCAAGATCACTAGCACACCAGCGGCAGTGCTGCTGATGGCGGCGACGCTGGCTGCGGCGATCCTCAAGGTTAATTGTTTCCGCGGTGATCGACCGTGGCGGCGTGTTCGGCATGCCGCTGCACGATGACATTTCCATCGGGCTGCTGCTCAACACAAAAGGAATCATCGAGCTCGTCATCCTCAACATCGGGAAGAACAAGATCATGAGCGACCAGTCATTCATGGTGCTGGTGTTCTTGTCGATCACGACGCTGGTGACGCCGCTGATGGCCACGGTGGTTAAGCCGACGTGGAGGCTCATGTTCTACAAGCGGCGGACCATCGCGTGGCCGCAGCCCAACGCTGAGTTCCACGTGCTGGAGTGCGTCCACATGCCCCGCGACGTGCCGGCGCTCCTAGCCTGGAGCGGTAGATCTGCCAGCCTCGACTCTGGGCTGTGAATTGATGGAGAGAGGACAAGGTGGGCGTAGGGAGCAGCAGCTAATAGACGTGTAAAATGCTCAGCTGGTAAGATGACACTTTGATTTGGTATCGAGTCGGTACTGCACAAAATCATGAAGCGACTCAACCTGAAGACATATAGATCAGATGGTAAAACCCATACTACAAACAAACAAGTAGATCAAAACTTTATGAGACAAACTTTACTCTTGAGAATAAACAACCCTTCCCCTCTTATCTCTTACAAATTTGCATTGCCGAAACTCAAACAAACAGAGCACACTAGATCGATGCCGCTCGTAGCGGTGAGGGGTTCACGTGTCACACGATAGTGGATTTAATTCAGCTCGGGCTCACCTTTCGTTTTAGGCAACACTGCACGTCTTGGTATCCCTCGACCTAGTAGCGGCCCAATGCAACTAAAACAATTGTGTTGAAAGACACCCGTGCTTGACGTTGGTACAATAGCAAAGATCAAGTCTAGAGACCTAGTAGCGGCCCAATGCAACAAAAACAAGTGTGAGATTGAGCTGGATGGTGAGTTGTGTGGTGTCTTGCCACCACATGTATGAGTCACTGCCACCACCAACATCTTGATATGCCTTGCCATGTTTCTGGCGAAGAGATCAGTGTGTTCTACGAGTGAAAGCTGAAACATGGTATTTTAGTTTGCTCCAATATTTCAGAGTTCCTCTATCTCCTCTACACGATGAAAGTTTCTCTTGACATAGTCCGGCATGGGCTAGAAGTATATATATAATAGTCATGGGCACGGATTTAGGTTGTATCTCGTATTGAAACCATTGGAGGAGGTTATTCAACAACCAATTGATGATGCATCATTCATTTATCATGGCTATACGCAAGAACCATCATGCATCGATGTCTGTTTGTGACGAGTGTTCAGTGGGCCTGGTACCCATGCGTTTGATATGAAGAGGTGAAGAACAAACTACTAAGGGGCCGAACTGCTTGCACAACATGTGCTTTCGTTAGAGTGTCACATTTTTCAAACTCTCATGGTTACAGATCAAGTACTCAAGTAGCCAGTAAGAACTAGGTGACTTTTCATCAGTAAGAGAAAATAGGCACCCAAATTTGAGCCAAAGTGAACTCAAACTAAGGTGGTTGACACAACCATTTGAGCTTGGCTTACCGCTCTCTCCATCCCAAATTGTAAGTCATTCCAAGAATTTGAAGAGTCAAAACATCTCAAGTCTGACTAAAATTTATATGTTAAGATAATGACATTTAGGATGTCAATTAAGAATTATCAGATTCTTTGTTAATTATATTTTCATAGTATACCTATATGATGTTACAAATCTTTATAATTCCCTCTATAATTTAAATCTTTATAATTCTCTTTATAATTTTAGTCAAACATTGAGATGTTTTGGCAGTGGTGTTTCCTCTTCAATTCAGACGCTTTGCTCATAGCCATGAAGCAAACTGAGTTTTATTAAGTCTGAATATAAGATGGAGTATATGCTTGATGCTAGCCGGATTGAGAACAGATCGGTGTCCATTGCTGTTTCAAATTAAAGTTATCAGTAGCTCGTTAGGTCATTTAGCTACTAGACTGCCTGCTGCGTGCCACCGCTGCACAAATGCCCTTATATTGACGCGGCCGCGGATCCCCCACTCAGTCATCTGTCAGGCCTGTAAAAACACATGCCCAGCAGTTTATCGGACCTTTCACTACTGGAGGCGCCATTTCTACCGAAGCGTCACAAACGCTCAGTAAAAAGGTTAATAGCTCGGTAGATGCTCTACCGAGGGCCGCTCTCGGTAAAAGCCCCTCGGTGAAACTTTACACGGGAAACGACTTTTACCGAGAGCTCAGATTTGAAGCTGTGAGGGACAAGTCCCTGGAAATCTCCTTCGAGGAGATATATTGTAACATTCACTGAAGCAAAGCAATTAGGCTAGGCCAACATTGTTGCAAAACTGTCATCTGTCATGTCCTGGTGAAGTTGATCTGTCCGAGGAGAGATGGGGAGACCCAACTGCATGCAGCCAGTAGGTACGGACAGGAAAGGGTTGGGGTGGGGATAAGCTTGTGCAGCTTATTGCCGGACTCCCAAGAAACCAAAACGATCAATAAGCAGGAAAACGTATATTGCCGGACTCCTGCAGCTTGATGCCTGCAGGAGTGGAAGGACTCACGTTTGTAGTGCCAGCAAATCATTCTATCCTTCACGAATCCTCTGTCCGGCAAGTCGCCAAGAAGCAGGCCGGGATGCTTCATTACGCAACATTCTTGGATTATTAACAATCCAATCCTTCCATACACTGTTTTCTTGATTCATCCGCCAATTCCTCTGTTCCTACGCTATTGACAGGAACTCCAATAAACACTTTATATCCTTCGTTATTGAATGGAATAAAGTTTTTTTAGTAAAAATGCCCTCTTAGATCTGTAAATATTTGCATCTTATATTCCAAATTCCTCACTATCCAAATATGGAGAGTGGGATTAACTCAACGTTTACAAGACTAGTGGAAATGCACGTGCGACACGCACGTGTCTAAATAAAGTTTTTCTTTCGTGACTCTATTCCATTTCTTTTTCTTTTTCTGTTTATATATAAAATTAAATGAAATGTTAAGATTAGTCAATCATCTTAATCAAGTCTATATATCAGCCTGCTACCATAGATCTTCAAAATGAGAGTGTAAGGCATATAGAGAGCTTTCTACCAAAATTTTTAAAGCATGATGATTCACTATGAAACATTTGGCTAGACTACTATGAAGTATATAGATGAGAGATGTCAATCACCTGGGAAACAAACTCAATGATCAAAGAATTTGAATTCTCATCTTCCACGTCATGCAGTCAAGTTTCTTGCTTCTTCAAACGAAGTAGTAGCTTAGAATTGTCATCTAATATATAATCACACAAACACAACATTGATGGAAAATGAGGAATTTGACAATGTCCACTTACCGTACATCTCTGATCCAAAATTCATGTGACTCCAAACACATTTACCTTCTTGAGCACAATGCACTTTATACAAATCCTATCAGTACAAGAGATATGACCTTCTACATTGATTTTCTCATAAGGACAGCTAAATTTGTTGCTAAGTCAGTCTGTTTTACTATGTTTTTGGTGGTACTATGACGTAAAAAAAAATCTTTGGCCATCATTAAGAGCTAGTAGAAATCATTGTAACATAAATGATTTCTATACTGTGACTAACTACAAATTGTCATAGTATTCTAATCGGCCATTCTCACAAATCTGTGACAACATCAGTTCATTGTAAATATCTCATCATTTAAAGTTTAACAAGCTACGCGTAAGCCCTACATGTCATAAGTTTCTTCATTTTCCATTTAATAGCCCACAACATATATACATAATACCAGTTATAGCTAGCTTTCAAAAATGTAAAAGAAATAGTTAATTTCTAAAATATAAAGCTATACAAATTCATTCAAAACAAGAATGCAAGAATTCAAGCCATATGTAATCAAGAGATATATAACAATGTTCCTTCAGCTCATTAGCAATTTCCATGGAATACTTGCCCTGTTCAATGAAATAGCTTCAGAAATATACTCCTATCACCTACATACGTATGATAAGGATATTTTAGAGAGACAAGCTACCTCAGAAAATAAAAAAATGTGAAATCTAACCTGGAAACATAAAGATGTACTATACTTATATGACCAATATTATAGGCTTTCCATAGGATTGATGACTGATGTCATGCAATGATTTGAGACTGGCATTAGAGTGTTTTGTAAATTTGTGTACCATTATCAGATTTTATAATTATCACATTACCTGCTGATCAAGATTTTGAACTACTACAGTGCCGGGACCATGACCAAAAGAAGCGAAATCCATATCGTGGTTCATACTATAGAATTTAGACAAGTAAATACGGAAAGTTTATGATGACCTGGGTTGAATTGATGTTCATATTTGATATAAATATAAATAAATAAATAAATAAAAAGAATAGAACTTGCATGAGGTGGAATGGATGGAGTGAAATCAATCAAATATATAAGCAAGAACAGATATAAGCAAGAACAGAGCAGTGGCTACAAAGGACGTACTCTTTGGCTTTGCGGGCACATGCATGGCACTCGCTAGCTTGTGTATGTGCGCTAATCGCCGGCGACCTTACATCTCCACGGCTCCACTTGGTGCTGCCCCTGCGATAGCATGCAGAGTATTAATCAAGTCGGGTGCTGACTGCAGAGTAACGATGGCGATGGTCGATGATGCCCGTGAATTAATGGTTTGTCACGTTCCAGAGAAAAGAGAGCATCGACCATCATCCTGAACTTCTTGAGATCGCGGGCCTTGTTAGACTGCGAGGAAGGCGCTGCGGATGTTCTTCTCGTCTCGGCGAGCTGGACCTTCTTGCGACGGACGAACGACGAAGGCGGCGGCGGGATCGGCACCGTCCTTGCAGAGCACGTTGATGATCTGTTCCCACACCTTGTTCAACACCGCCCAGCGGTGGAGGCCCGCTTTGCCGCTGGCGCTGTTGTCGCCGGGATCTCGAACGTGCGCAGGGGCCATCGGCGGCGGCTGTACGTGGCCAGATGAGTCGCGCGCCTCCGCCGGCGTGTCCTCTCGCGTGGTGGCGTCGCGACGCCGCCGCCGGGCTCTGCTGGGACGACGACGGCGCTGGCTGTGGCTTATTGGCTGTAGGAGTCGTAGGCCGCGGCGTCCTCTTCACGGTCGGCAGTTTGATCTGGATACGACGCCGACGCCGACGCCGGGCTTTGCTCGGACGACCACGCTGGTTGTGGGTTATTGGCTGGCTGTAGGAGTCGTGAGCCCACGACGTACTCTTCACGGTCGCGTCCTCTACGGTCGGCGCGTTGCAGTGCAAGGCGAGCGGCGAGTGCCAGTCGGCGGCGCTGTGAGAAACTGCCCCTGGCGCTGTTGCCCGCCAGCGTGTGGCGGAGGGCCGATGGCCGGGCGTAGCGATCGGTAGGGCGACAAGGGCGATGGGCCACCGCCTGTGCTGGGACGACGACGCTCGTTGCTCTTCACGGTCAGTCCTCCCCGCTCGCGTGTGGAGCGGAAGGGCGACGGCGGGCGGAGGCCCGATGACGGCGTAGGAAGGAAGGGGCGGTCGGCAAGAGCGATTGGAACGGTTTGGCGGAGGCGCGCCTTCGCGAGGGTCTGCGTAGCGACGGCGTGGCGGAGGGCGTAGCGGGAAGGATCTTCGCGGCGACGATCGGGAAGCCAGCGCCGTTTCGAGGCGCTATTCCGTCGCGGTTCACGCCAGACATCGAGGGAGTGAATTGAAGCGAAACACTCAGAACCTATGGTCGGTCCATATCTGAGCACCGTTGGATGGGAAATCCGTGATAGATTGGACGGATGAGATCGCAGCACATGACCTCCAATTCCTTCGCTCTTTTTATAGTATAGATATAGAAAAATTATTGGAGAGTGGTAAATAATATAGAAAGCCAATTTGATTCAAATAACTCTCTATGATGATTAGTTAGTGAGTTTAATAAAGACTGTTGGAGATGCTCTAGAAGTACATGTTCAAGGAGTTTTTTAAGACATGGAGCGGCTGTGTAATAAGCACCATTCTATTGACATAAAAGAAAAAAATGAATGAAAGAACAACAAGTTTATTTGGGTAGTAAAGGCAACGAAAATAAATGAAAAAGATAGTACCATATAGTTCAAAGTTGATTATGTTTTATGTTGTGATATTTGCAGGCGCACATCTTTCCAACAGAGATCATGGGACTCAACTTTTACTTTGTCCTCGTGGCTTCTTATGTTTCCACATATTACACCTCCCGCTCACATGGTTCGTTTCAGGAAACATTGTCGTGGTATGCAGTATGCCTCAACTTATTAGTGGCCCAATGGAACTAAAAAATTGTGTGGAGTGGAACTAAAACAATTGTATGGAAGGGAACTAAAACAATATTGCGGAATGGAACTAAAACAATTCTGTGGAATGGAACTAAAACAATTGTGTGGAAAACACCGGTGCTTGACATTGGTACAGTAGCAAAGATTTGAAATAATAGCAAAGATCACTGGACACCTAGTAGCGACTTATCCGGCCAGGTCATTGAGCTTGCGGAGTGCATCGTGGAGGCACTCCACGGCGGACTGTATCTCTTCAAGGGTGTGGATGCGACCATTACGTCGATCGTCGGCGTGTCCGTGACTGATGAGGCTGCCTCGGTGAACAAGGTTATGGAAAGAGTTGACATTGGAACAATAGCAAAAATCAAGTCTGGACACCTAGTAGCGGCCCAATGCAAAAGCTGAAACATGGCATTTTGGTTAGCTCAATATTTCAGAGTTTCTCTATCTCCTCATATACTTATAGCTACACAATGGAGGTTTCTCTTAACATAGTCCCGCATGGGGTAGAAATATATATATAATAGTCCAAGGCTCTGATTTAGGTTGTAACTTATAGGCATTGAAACCATTGGAAGAGGTTATTCAACAACCAATTGATGATGCATCATTCATTTATCATGACTATACGCAAGAACCATCATGCATCAATGTCCATTTGTGATGACTGTTCTGTGGGCCCGGTGCCCATGCGTTTGACATTAAGGAAGTGAAGAACAAACTACTAAGTGGCCGAACTGCTAGCACAACATGCGCTTTCGTTTGAGTGTCATTAACTTTAACTTGGCCCCTAGAATGAAAATCTTTATCGTCACATTTTTCAAACACTCATGGTTACATAGTCCGAATTAAAAAATGAGATCAAGTACTCAAGTAGACAGTAAGAACTAGGTGACTTTTTGTCAACAAGAGAAAATTGGCACCCAAATTTGAGCCAAAGTGAACTCAAACTATAAGGTGGTTCCCACACAACCATTTGAGCTTGGCTTATTGCTCTCTCCATCCCAAATTGTAAGTCATTCAAGAATCTTGGAGAGTCAAAACATCTCAAGTCTGACTAAATCTATATGATAGGATAATGACAATTTAGGATGTCAACTAAGAACTATTGGATTCTTCATTAATTATATTTTCATAGTATACCTATATAATATCACAAATCTTTATAGTTATCTATAATTTATTTAAATCTTTATAATTCTCTCTATAGTTTTGGCCAAACTTTGAGATATTTTGGCAGTGGTGTTTCCTCTTCAATTCAAACACATTGCTCATATCCATGAAGCAAACCGAGTTTCATTACTGAAGTCTGAATATGAGATGGAGTATGATGCTTGATGCTGGCGGATCGAGAACAGATCGGCGTCCATTTCAAGTTCTGCGCTGTTGTTTCAAATTAAAGTTACCGAGTTATCAGTGGCTCGTCAGGTCATTGAGCTACTATGTCGAGCATCTTGTTGCCGTAACATGACTGCCACCACTGCACACATGCCTGATCGGCCTTGAGACAAGTTTCGTGATTTTCGGACTTCGTTCGGATTTTATATAATTTAGAAACACTTTTCCCGAAGTTGTTCGTCATTTCATGTGAGTTCAGGTACGACCTCAATATACAACAAATATCATGAATATCATTTTTTGAATCACCAAATTCTATTATTTCACGCACCTGCAGTTCAAATTTGAATTATGCAAAAAAATCAACAAAACAAAAAAAACTAACGAAATATACCAAAAAATTTTAAAATCATCCCAAATTTGAGCAAGGAGTTTCAAATAATGTGGGATGGCCTCACCAAAAATGGGGCGAAAAAACTAAAAAACAAGAAAAAATTATTGCCCGAAAGTGCCTTCTTCGGCACTTGGGGGGAAGAGACCCTCCCCGAGAGCCAGGCCCACGACACTCGGGGGAAGAGGCGGCTTCCACGAGTACCCTTTCACGGCAGCATGGGCGGCATGGGCCGTCAAGTAAAATTTTTCTTCCTGAGTGTTGCTCGCGGGCGAGTGTCATTCTTTACGAGTGCCGGGCGCTTGGCGGTTCTCGGGAAAGCCTCTTTTCGAGTGTAATGTGTCCCCAGAGCAACACTCGGGAAAGATTAAGCTTCCCCAAGTGCCCGATCTTTTGACTCGATCTTTGACTCTCAGGGAAGCCTACGACACTCGGGAAATTTTGCCTCTCCCGTAGTGTAGCTACCTATTTAAGACACGGATCTGGATGCTCGTGTCAGGCTTCCTCCTCGTCGGCACCAGCTACCTCATCGTCCGGCGATGCTCATCCCGCCGCGACATGTCACGAGGGGAGAGGTGGTCACCGAGCTGTAGGAGTGCTCCGTGCTCGTCGGCATCATGGTTGCGGGCGCTCATGGCGATGCCCGGGGACGCACGCCATCTTCGGCGCCTTCATGTTCGGCCTCGCCGTGACCAACAGGCCGGTCGGCGTTGCCATCGTGGAGAAGGTGGAGGACTTCATGGTGGGCACGCTGCTGCCACTCTTCTTCGCCATGAACGGCCTCCGCACGAACATCGCCAAGATCACCAGCACACCAGCGGCAGTGCTGCTGATGGCGGCGACGCTGGCTGCGGCGATCCTCAAGGTTAATTGTTTCGCGGTAACCGTGGCCGGCGTGTTCGGCATGCCGCTGCACGATGACATTTCCATCGGGCTGCTGCTCAACACAAAAAGGTATCATCGAGCTCGTCATCCTCAACATCAGGAAGAACAAGATCATCAGCGACCAGTCATTCATGGTGCTGGTGTTCTTGTCGATCACGACGCTGGTGACGCCGTTGATGGCCACGGTGGTTAAGCCTACGCGGAGGCTCATGTTCTACAAGCGGCGGACCATCGCGTGGCCGCAGCCCAACGCTGAGTTCCACATGCTGGCGTGCGTCCACATGCCCCGCGACATGCCGACGCTCCTGACCTGGAGCGGTAGATCTGCCAGCCTCGACTCTGGGCTGTGAATTGATGGAGAGAGGACAAGGTGGGCGTAGGGAGCAACAACTAATGGACGTGTAAAATGCTCGGCTGGTAAGATGACACTTTGATTTGGTATCGAGTGAGTACTGCACAAAATCATGAAGCGACTTAGCCTGAAGATATATAGATCAGATGGTAAAACCCATACTACAAACAAACAAGTAGATCAAAACTTTATGAGAAACAAACTTTACTTTTCTCGAGAATGAACAACCCTTCCCGGCCCTCTTATTTCCTACAAATCTGCATTGCCGAAACTCCCCAAACAAACAGAGCACACTAGATCGATGCTTTTGGCGGCAGGTGAAGACACCGCTCGTAGTAGTGAGGGGTTTACGTGTCACACGATAGTGGATTGAATTAATTCAGCTCGGGTTCACCTTTCGTTTTTAGGCAACACTGCATGTCTTGGTATCCCTCGACCTGGTAGCGGCCCAATGCAACTAAAACAATTGTGTTGAAAGACACCCATGCTTGACGTTGGTACAATAGCAAAGATCAAGTCTGGAGACCTAGTAGCGGCCCAATGCAACTAAAACAAGTGTGAGATTGAGCTAGATGGTGAGTTGTGTGGTGTCTTGCCACCACATGTATGAGTCACCGCCACCGCCAACATCTTGATATGCCTTGCCATGTTACGGGTGAAGAAATCAGTGTGTTCTACGAGTGAAAGCTGAAACATGATATTTTAGTTTGCTCCAATATTTCAGAGTTCCTCTATCTCCTCATATACTTATAGCTACACGATGGAAGTTTCTCTTGACATAGTCCGGCATGGTCTAGAAGTATATATATATAATAGTCATGGGCACGAATTTAGGTTGTATCTCGTAGGCATTGAAACCATTGGAGGAGGTTATTCAACAACCAATTGATGATGCATCATTCATTTATCATGACTATACGCAAGAACCATCATGCATCAATGTCCGTTTGTGACGAGTGTTCAGTCAGCCTGGGCACAAAAACCGAGAACGAAACCGAATCAGAAAAATACCGAAAACCGAACCAAAAATACCGAACCGAAAAAATTCGGGTTCCTGTTCGGTTGTCACTTTTCAGGAACCGAAAGAACCGATGTAAATTCGGTTACGGGCCTCGGTAAACCGAAAGTACCGAATGGAACCGAAATAGAGATGAATCAGCCCATCTAACTATGTAAGCCCGGCAAAGAGCCCAACAAGTGAACCCTAGCCCCTCCTCATCTCGGTCGGACACTCACTTGACCAAAGCAAGGAACGCCCTTGAGTCCGCGACTTCACCCGCCCCTCGCCTCAGCGTCGCGGCCTCACCGCGCGATTCGCCCGCCGCCACGCCGTGCCTCCACCCGGTCACCGCCGCGCGCCGCCGGCCACAGCGCGGCGCGCCCGGCCGGCCCGCGCCGCCGCTGGCGCTCCGCCTGCGTCTCCGGCGCCTCCATGCCGTCGCCCACCTGCGGTTGTGCCCCAGCGCGGCGTCCCTCGCCACCGAGCGCGCCGCCGTCTAGCGGCGCCTTCAACGCTAGCGGCCGGTAGGCGCGGGTGGCCTCCTCCTCCTCCCCAACCGCTCGCCACCAGCACCCCAAGGAAACAAGGAGACAGAGGATGAGGATTTGAGAAACCGCTTCGTCTGCCAGTGCGTGCATCTAGCATCATTCGGTATTTTTGGGTAAATACCGAAACCCGAACCGAATATACCGAAAACCGAAATTGCTCGGTAATCGATGTTTGGAAGGAACCGATCGGTACCTATTTTGCAGGAACCAAATTTGGATGGGAACCGAAGAACGTACCGATCGGTTCGGTAAATACCGAATGCCCAGTGAGTGTTCAGTGGGCCTGGTACCCATGCGTTTGATATGAAGAGGTGAAGAACAAACTACTAACGGGTCGAACTGGTTGCACAACATGCGCTTTCGTTTGAGTGTCACATTTTCAAACTCTCATGGTTACATAGTCTGAATTAAAAAACTGAGATTAAGTACTCAAGTAGCCAGTAAGAATTAGGTGACTTTTTATCAGCAAGAGAAAATTGGCACTCAAATTTGAGCCAAAGTGAACTCAAACTATAAGGTGGTTCCCACACAACCATTTGAGCTTGGCTTATTGCTCTCTCCATCCCAAATTGTAAGTTATTCCAAGAATCTTTGAGAGTGAAAACATCTCAAGTCTCACTAAATTTATATGATAAGATAATGACATTTTAGGATGTCAACTAAGAACTATCAGATTCTTCGTTGATTATATTTTCATAGTATACCTATATAATATCACAAATCTTTATAATTATCTATAATTTATTTAAATCTTTATAATTCTCTATATAGTTTTGGCCAAACTTTGAGATGTTTTGGCAGTGGTGTTTCCTCTTCAATTCAAACACATTGCTCATATCCATGAAGCAAACCGAGTTTCATTACTGAAGTCTGAATATGAGATGGAGTATGATGCTTGATGCTGGCCGGATCGAGAACAGATCGGCGTCCATTTCAAGTTTGCGCTGTTGTTTCAAATTAAAGTTATCAAGTTATCGGTAACTCGTCAGGTTATTTAGCTACTAGACTGCCTACTGCCACCACTGCACACATGCCTGATGGATCGGTGCACATATTGACGCGGCCTCTGAAACAAATGCCTAGCAATTTATTTGTACTTGAGCGTCAAGGAGCACAACCGAATCAATCGAGCACAGCTACCTGCATGCTGATGCAAATGCAAAATCTGAAACCTGCAAGAGCAGGAGGATGGTCAGCGAAGAGGGGTTTGGATTTTTTTTTTTTTTTTTGAGGGTAAGGAGTGGTTTGGATGGACTGGTCAGCTTTTTTTTTTTTTTTTTTTTTTTTTTGAGAAAAACAGCGACGCTCACAACACGCGCGCATACTCACCCCTATGAACACACGCGACGCAAACCCTACCCCCTATGAGCACCTCCGAAATTTGGGTGGCGGCCCAGCAAAATGGAAGAGAGGCATAGTAGTTACGGGCTCGGCCCGTTAGAGAAACAAAACAGGCCCGAACGGAAGGAAAAAGAGATAAGGGTCGTGGACAGAATTTTGGCCCCGTGACATGTGAGAAGGCTTCTTATTGCAAACTACTTTTCAAACTTCTTTTGTAAACCTTTTTGATAAATAACCTTTGAAACAATGTTTTGTAATCTATTTTAAAATGATTTTCTAGGATAAAATAAGATATTTTGGAATGATTTATTAGAGAATAAAGAAGTTATCCGAAAATTAGCGCAACGAGATTAAAATATATAGCCAAGCACACCCACATGAGTGACTGACTTAACTACTCTTACCTTAGGATTATCTTAAAATTAAATAGACAAAAATAAATGAATATATCTGAAGATTTATCATGAGTAGCATGCAAATCTTTCGTGCAAGTCATCCAAAACTGTACTTGCATCATGCATGCATTTATCATGAGTGCACTCTATAATAATCAGCTTATCAGTGTTATGTTTACCTGGCTAGTGTCGATGTCATGTTAGCTGAAGGAAATGAATGAAGAATGGCTGAACTGATGCCACTGCACAGATACAATCTACTACATGGCCTCTCGCAAGCCATACTGACAGGACACTATATGAAACTTCAATACGAAGGACACTTATTAAGCAAACTACTGCATTGGGCCTTCCGCTTTTAATTTCAGCTTATTTGTGGTTGAGGAAGATGCTCAATAAAAGTTTCCATAGTATGTTGGAGTTTTGGTTTTTCTTTTTTTTCGAAAGCGGGACTTCACCCGTACTTCATTAAGAGAAAGGCCTAAAAGAGAGGCCGGTAATCGATACAAGAGGGAGACGCGTGTAACCCTCGGGTTACCCATGAAACCCCGACACGAACAAACGGCAAGAACACGTGGTAGGAGGAGGGTGAAACCTCCACCAAGCCACACCACCCGGCCTTCTGAGGCGGGCACCACAAGCCCACAACCCAACCTCCCGGAGGTACGAATAGGATACAACACAAAGATTGCCTGCACAGAAGACGAAGCCTAGCGACATCCAACCCTCGACTCGACAGTGACCAGGTAGTCGGTGGAGTCAATGGCCAACGGCTCGACAGAGACAGGTAGTCCCCCGGCGAACAACCAGAAGCCGCGGACAGGGGATTCCGCGGTGACCGGTAGTCACCGGAATCCAGCGACCAGCGGCTCGACGGTGACCAGGTAGCCACTGACGCCGAACAACCCGAAGCACGGCAGGGATTCCACAGTGGCCAGGTAGTCACCGGAATCCAGCGGCCGACGGCACGACAGTGACCAGGTAGCCACTGACGCCGAACAACCCACAACACAAAGCAACAACAGAGCAGCGACGTCGACCTAGGCAAGGCAAACCAATGCGAAGCGAGAATCACGTGCAGGTACAGGAGGGGAGGGACGAAACCGATGAACATTGCTGGTGAAGCGGCGAGATGCAACAGCGAAGCCTCCAGCAAGGTGATGGCGTCCACGAACGTCAACTTCGTTGTGAAGAGCATCCCACGACGGCGGCATACGTGACAGACAGAAAACGACGCCTCCAAGAAGGTGATGAAGCCTGGCAGGGTTTTCACCCATGTCCGTCAATGCGTAGCCGGACGCCGCTGCCAAGAACGACGCGGTCGAGCTTGACGAAGTCGTGGCGCCGGGCGCCGTCCACATGCGAGCAGCAGCCAAGATAGGAGTGCCTGCCCAATGAACATCAACCACGCCACCATGATGCTGTCGTTGTCGGAACGAGCAGGACGACGCCATCTACGCCACCATGGCGTCGACGACGCGCCACCAGAGCCACCAGCAGCACCACCATGGTGCATGCCGACAGTACCGGTCGCAAGACCCCCATCACTGAGCTGCCGGCGTGGACTCCAGGTAGCCGCAAGAGCCTGCAGATCCGGGGCAGCACGCAGCCCCCACCCACCACGGGGAGATGCAGTCCATCCGCAGACAACCGCGTCACATCCCCGCGCCCGAAAAAGGAAGGAGGGCGGCCGGCCTGGCAGGCGGGACCCACTGCCGCCGGCCCAGCAGGCCCGCTGCCCCCAGCCGCCCAACACGCCGCCGGCGGCCAGGCGGGGAGAGCCAGCCGCAAAGTCACCGGATCCGGCCCCAGGATAGGCGGATCCGGCCGACATACGCCGGGATTCGTCAAGGAAGGGGAGTGGGAGCGGGTCGCCGTCGCCGGCCGCAGTGCCCGCCACAGAGGAGAGCCACGCCCCCAGACACCGGATCCGGCCACCGGAGGCCCAGATCCGACGTGCCACCGCCGGAGCTCGCCGTAGATGTGGCCGGCGGAGGTGGAAGATGGAGGGACAGAGGGGGAGGCGAGCGCGGAGGTGCAACGGGGACCCTTGTTGGGGAGCCGCTGCTGGCCGCCGCCGCCGCCGCGAGCAGGAGGGCGGCGACGACGGCCGGAGGGAGGCCGGCGGGGAGGGTGGTTGGTGGCGGCGCCGGTTGCTCCCCGAGTCGCCCTGGAGCGGACGCTCGGGAGGGAGGGGAAAAGTGAGTTTTGGTTTTCTTGAATAATTTGTCTTGATGAGTAATCGATCTTGTCGATCTGAGATTCCAAAAAAATAAAAAACATGAAATCTCGTCGATGAGAGCAACCTACCAACCCTACGTGTGTTTTTGGAAGTAAGATCCATGTGACAAATAGACTGTTTATTTACAGACAGATGTTGTTTATAAGTCCACCTACCACGCGCACATGTATGCATATGCGCGTACAGAACCACGCGTAACAGGCCCTAGCTAATAAGATAATACGACGCATAAAAGCTACCTAGACATACTCATCGCTCCGATTAATTTCGAAATCGATTTAGGGTTCGTTCAGCACAGCTTCACCAACAGCTTCATAAGCTGTCCAGAATTTTTTTTGTTGTTGTCAAACGCTCTTTTCAAAAACAACTTTATACGTGAAACTTTATAGTCGAAGCTGAAAAATTAGCTTTTCACACATCTTTTCTTAACTATGCACGAGGTCGTTGATGAAGCTGTTTTGTCAAACAGTTTTCCAAAACAGCTCAGCTTTACCAAACAAGCTACTAATACACTATTTTTCCCCCAAAGAAACAACTTCATGTCGAAGCAGAGCTTGTGCCAAACAGGCTATTATTGTTTGGTCACTTACGCTGGTATGGACGGACGATGCAACCACACGAACCAACCGCACACCGTGTGGCTTTCCAGTATCTTTTTGTGCTAAACCAACCCCATCAACATGAAAGGTAGCATACAACCTCTTTAAGTAGAGCTCTGGCATGCATAGGAATGCATATGTGTGCCTGCAGCCAGACCAGACTCTTCAATGGCCTTCAAGGTTAAGGAAGTTCTGGGTTTATTCTGCATCCTCTTACCCTACTTATCCATTGCGACCATCATCTTCATCCCCCATCTATTACGA
The DNA here is from genome assembly GCA_015847255.1 of Hyparrhenia diplandra. Classification (NCBI taxonomy): domain Eukaryota; kingdom Viridiplantae; phylum Streptophyta; class Magnoliopsida; order Poales; family Poaceae; genus Hyparrhenia; species Hyparrhenia diplandra. Next base: position 203,539 of record JADLZK010001758.1, read on the forward strand.
CAGAAAATATATCACACTATCAAGCACAAGGGGAGCAACGACTCCTTCAAACTGCGCTTGGATACACTCCAATCCTATGATATGGTCATGGAGCCAGATCCTTCTTCTGTAAAGAGTTTTACCCGGCGCCAGCTCGTCGACATGCCTCCTGACACGGAAGGGTTGCTCCTCATCCCACATGATGTACAAGTCACCAGCAGTTATCCCATTGTGAGCCACTCTTCCTTTGCCGTCTCGTTCACCATGAGCAGCTTGTCTCAGCAGTCGTCGTCGTGGAACAAGACGACCGAACAGCTGAATGCTACAAGCCTAGATTTTCTCGTCCTACGCACCGAGGGCAAGGACGATGCATATCGCATGGAAGTGAAGACGCCGCCGCCGCGGAAGCTCGGCACGCACACGGGCCTCTCCAACACCACGGCTGGGGAAGCTCTTTTCCCTGGTGGTGCAAAAGTTTCCGTCGAGATCGGAATGCTGCATGACCTTCTGGTGGCCCGTGTTACTATCACCGAGCCTGCTGCTTCTTCTTCGGCGACATACACTGTGTGGATTGAGCACACCAATCTATGGCAATGGTTATCAGTCTACGTCGCCGCTGGTGAAGGCAAAGAAAGACCGGATGAAGCCGTCGCCATCAAGAAGAAGGTCAGCGATTCAATCGACGGCACGGTCAGTTTCGGCCTGTTTTCATCTGTTGGGCAACTCATGCGGGTCAAGTCCTGGAGCACCCAGGTGGAGGGCAATATTGCTTACCAGATAAACTTACTCATGGATTCTGCCTACCTGGACAACTTGAATCTTAGCGCAGTATATGGGTCACTGTTCATACTGTTAGCTGCCGTCGGGGTTGTGGCAGCCATGGCGTTGCTTGGTGTGGCACGCTACTTCAGGACACAGCAGAGGAGGTGGAAGAAGGAGCAGGACAAGCTTGTCATGGTCATGCAAAGCCTCCCCGGGGTGCCGACGCAGATCGACTTCGCCGACATCAGCAAGGCCACTGCCAACTTCCACGAGACGATGAGGCTGGGGAAAGGTGGTTTTAGCTCCGTCTACAAGTGCAGGCTTCCCCTTGTTGCTCCCACCGCTGGAGTTGCTTCCGGTTCGGGTACCACCACCACCAGCAGCAGCAGCAGCACGACGGAGGTTGCCATCAAGAAGTTCACGCGCGGCGTCCAGGAACAGCGCTATGAGGACTTCCTTGCCGAGGTCAGCATCATCAACCGTTTGCGCCACAAGAACGTCGTCCCACTCGTCGGTGAGTGCCTACCGCTTACACCATCAGCAATTTAATATTTTTTCACTAATATGCTACTTACCCTGTTCTAAATTATAAGTCGCTTTGATTTTTTTAGTACATTTGTTTTGCTATATAGATGTAATAACATATGATAGATACATAGTAAAATGGATGAATTAAACATGTCGAAGCAACTTATGATTTAGAACGGATGGAGTAGTAAGTTGGCTAGTTATTATGCCCACGAGGTCAGCATCCAAAATGCACCTTTTGTACCCTCATATATACATTATGTGAATTTATATAGGAATTTATTATTAAGTTCTTTTGTGAATGGAGCTTGCTGCGAAAAAATAAAATTAAATAGATCGTAATCTATGTGTGGGCACCTCCGTTATTAATGGCTACAAAAGGTCTGATCCCAGCTGCAGTAGAAAAATTGTAAAGCCCTGGGCAGGCAAGATCTGTTCCCAGCAGTAGAAAATTGTAGAACAAATAATGACCTATATATATGTATAGATATAAAATGGCGTGCTATGTTTGTTGAGAAATATACCCTGGGCAGGCAAGATCTGATCCCAGCAGTAGAAAATTGTAGAACAAATAATGGCCTACATATATGTATAGATATAAAATGGCGTGCTATGTTTGTTGAGAAATATACCCTGGGCAGGCAAGATCTGATCCCAGCAGTTGAAAATTGTAAAGCCCTGGCTGGGCTGGCAAGATCTGATCCCAGCAGTAGAAAATTGTAAAACAAATAGTGACCTATATATAAAATGTCGTGCCGTGTGCTATATACTTCCTCCATTTTTATTCACCTGTCGTATTTGCTTTATTTGTCCTATATGTCAAATCAGTTCAACTCTTTCACAAGCCTGTTCAAAATATAAACGACAATTATATATACTACCAAAAAATATAATATGCATTATCGATCAAAATATATTTCATAGTGGATTCATGTAAAGAATTAAGTTTGGTATTGTTAATGTTGTTATATATATTCTATAAGTTTGATCAAAGTTAAACAGGTTTGGCTTAAGATATAGTATAAAGCACATGCATCATGTAAACAAATAATCGGAGGGAGCGCTACTTCGGGTTTGGTGGGCAAAGGGAGAATCTATACCATAATATATATAGACAGGTCTCGATGTGGCAGCACGCGTGACTAGTTCAAATGAACAAGCACGCTAGCTCCACCATGCGCCTTTCAATTATTCTGCAAATTTTTGGAGTATTTTCTAAGAAAAGTTCATATATCCCCAGCCTTGGGATATGTAAAAGTGTGGCCAGAGTAGGTAGGTTATGCTGGCCCTGCTAATTAACTAGTTCTCACGCGCTTTGAACCGTCGTGCTATTTGAAAAGCAGCCTCTTTCTATTTTAAAAATTATTAATTACAATCAACGTTCACCTAAACATCCCTTAGGGCGTCTCCAATGGTTACCAAATCGCTAGCTAGGAGGAATTCTATTGGCTATCAATGTCACTTTACAAATCGCTAAGCTAGATGAGACATTTAAATAAAAAAAAATACACACACAGTTTGTACTGTAGCAATAAAAAATGTTCACCTAGACTAAACGTGATTTCGAAAAAAATACGTGGGCTTCACAGTTTGTACTGTAGCAATAAAATTCTTATGTTTATGCAAGAGAGTAGTATGTTGTCAACCAAATATTACAGATTACTATATTAATTGAATGTTAAATAGACCAAATATGTAGTCAGATTTTCCTACTGTCAGTTGCGCCTATTTATAGAAATAATAAGTTTGATTTCTCAACCTCATGCATTTAGTGCGTATAATATATTTCAGGCTGGTCTTACAACAAAGGAGAGCCCCTGCTTATCTACGAGTACATGAGCAACGGCAGCCTGGATCACCATCTCTTCCGGGGAGGTGGCAACGGAGAAGAGCACGACGAACAACAAAACACGTCTATTCAGCAATGGGGCACCCGTTACAGCATCGCAAAGAGACATAGCCACCGGCCTGCACTACGTTCATCACGAGCATGAGCCAATGGTGCTGCACCGTGACATCAAGGCGAGCAACATCATGCTCGACTCCAACTTCCGCGCCCGTCTCGGCGACTTCGGTATCGCATGCACCGTTGCTGCTGATAGAAGCTCCGTCACTGGCGTCGCCGGCACCTGGGGCTATATAGCTCCGGACTACGCCATGAGTCACAGGGCCACACGCCAGGCTGACATCTTTGCATTTGGGGTGCTCATCCTTGAGCTGGTTACGGGAAGGAAGAACAGGGAGGTTCCACCAGAGGATGGCCACATCTCTGATTGGGTCTGGCGTCTTCACGGCGAGGGGAAGCTGCTCGAGGCCATGGATCACCATCAGCAGGCCGTCGACCTAGAAGAGGCCGAACGTCTACTCCTCCTTGGCTTGGCTTGCACTAACCCCAACCCATCTGATCGTCCGAGCATGGCGGAGGCAGTGCAGGTCATCTCCAAGTTGGCGTCGCCGCCCAACGTGCCTGCTGAGAAGCCAGCGTTCGTGTGGCCGCCCAAAGAGTGGCGTTCACTCGACTCTGATTATTCCACAACAGAGACTACTAATCTGGACGGGATCTCGGTCAGCAGGGTCGAGCTCGAGACCGTCCTGATAGACCAGACGCCCCAGGAGATCAATAGCACAACGTTCTTTAGTGTGTAATCGACATTGTACAATACACATGCAGGATACATCTCTTCTTCATTGGCCTCGATGAATGCACGTAGTATTTGGACCTCACATGTATTTGTGTTCCTTTGTGTTAGAATGTAAACATGACACGGCCCATGGGCCTGTCGTAGCCGGCTCCCACCATCGTGCCTATATGTACACTACTATGGTCTCTCGAGTAATACATCGCGTATTCTACCAAACCCTAATCTCTATCATGGTATCACAAAAGGTTCGCATCCCACGACCTCGCTTCCGCACATCCCGCCGCCACTGATCCGTCGCCAGCTCCCACCCGCTCGCCGCCGAGTCCACTCGCCGGCGCCTCTACCCTCTCCATCTCACCGCCGCCGAGCCTCCTCGCCCGAAAGCCCAACCCTACCTGCCGCCCGGTGACGCGTCTACCCGTCGCCCGATCCCGCCGATTGCCGGGTCAGCCACTCGGCCGCGCCGCCATGGGTAGCGCGCGCCCGCTGAGGCGAGGGCGTAAGCAGCGTGAGGAGGAAGCTGTGCCGCCGCCCGATGCCCTCGACAAGGAGCTAGCTGACCGGCGGGGAGGCCGCCAATGCCGCGATCACGCCCGAGCGGCCGGCATGATGAACATCAACGTCCTCGTCACCGTCACGCTGCACAAGCGGGCCAACTACGGCCGCTGGCGCTCCATGTTCCTCGTCGTCATCGGCAAGTACAATCTCAAGGATCATGTGCTCACCGACGCCTCCTACCCCCGCACGCGGCCTAGGCGCAGATGGACTGCTGCGTCCTCACATGGATCTACTGCACCGTCTCCAATGACCTGCAGCAAGCCCTCATGATCTGCGATCCCGCCGCCCGTGACGTGTAAAATACATGACAGAGCATGTCCATGGTATATATTAAGAAACCCATATACATGTAAGCTCTATACAAGGAACAACCGAAGTTGTGGCAAAAGTCAGTTGCCTCTTGCCACAAGGTGGAAGCCGGCGACATGAAACAACTAAAGGCATTCAATTATGACACTCTTAGCTCATTTAGAAGAACTCTGGCCATGTAGCTTCTTGGTGAAGTGCTTCAACATTATTGAAGCGTGCAAATTCAATTCTTAAACATAAGGTTTCTGAGGACCAAACTATTGGCTATCCAAGCATGCATATACAACAACTAAATTACCATCTTGTTGATTTATCGTGGTGTTTTTTTTTATTTACTGTGGCTGTTTATGCAACCCCCACGGAGGGAAGGCAACTGTTAATCGATGGATTAACGTGGCGGTTTTCAGACCCGTCAAAAACCGTCACGGTTAATTAGAAAAAACAAAAAACGAGCAAAGCCCATCCCAAACCCTAAATGGGGCTGCCGCCACTGCCGTCCCGTGCCAGATCCAGCCTCCATGCCACACGGCACTTGATCTGCCACAGGGGAGGGGAGTGGAGGGCGCTGGAGCGGACACGGCCGGCCACCACGTTGCCAGATTTAGACGTGGACACGCATGCCGCCTCCGCACGCCGTGGCCACCACCTCGCACGAGCGTCGCCTCCGCGTGCAATGTCCGCCTCCTCGCTGTCGCGCGACGAGCAATGCGCCACCGCGCGCCGAGCCTGTTCAGCTGCGCCGCCATATGGCCGCCGCGACATGGCCAACCCCTGTTTCCGTTGGTCACCAGCTGATCGAAGTCGCCATATACGCGGGGATCATGAAAACATACCAGAGAACATGATCTTCCTCGCTGCTCGTCGGCCGGTTGGCCAAGCTGTGATCCCATGCCACGACCGCGAGCGCCACCCGGCAGGCCGGCACTAAACGTCTGAACCGTGGTACCAGTCTCCGCATCTGGAGTGCACGTACACGTAGTCCATGGCTGCCCCCGGCCGGCCCGCGCTTCCAGCACCTCCTTGCATCCAACGTTGACGACAAACAGAACAGCCACCCGCCGGAGAAGACGAAGCGGATACCGACACCGCCCCGTCGCTCGCAGCTGAACGAGCACAATTACTGGGCCGGAATAATATAAGCGCATTTGGACTTGCTAACGAGCATAATTACTGGGCCGGAATAACCTGGCAAATTAAACGAACGGAAACCTCATCTCCATGCTTTTAGTCCCGTACTGGAGAATTTTAACCCGAGCAGATGCACTCAAATGGTGGCCGAACCAATGTTCGGTGTGCTGTAATGACAGCACAGCCAGAGCTCGTGTCTTGCTGGTGGCCTGGTCCCAGTCACAGGGAACGCGGTACAGTGCCGTGTACCAGGCCGCCTGGTGTGCGGTATGCACACGCAGCAATTCCTACAAAGAATTTCTGATGATTGATGAAAAGGTGCCCCGGCATGCTCACCAGATCCGTCTGTAAGCGCATGACAAATGCGCTAGGCAATTTTTTTCAACTTTTTTAAATCATATTTTAACTCTTTTTTTTAAAAAAAAGCTTTTTTGCCCTTTTCACCAAATGCTGCATTTTTTCTTTATTATAAATCCAGAAGATTTGGAATATTTTAACGTTTGGAAGGCCGACATTCCAGCATTGCAGAAAAAAAATGCAGGGAGAAGAAAGGCATTGCGTGTTATAACAGTCCACAATGAGTCACTCTATCCCCAACAACATAGTTATTCAGGTAGAAGTCAATCAATCTTGAAAGCAGTTGTTAATTATATTATTTTTTCCTGCTCAAAAGGAGATGTATATATATGTGTGCCAAGCAAGGTTATTATTGCACTCTGAATATGAATTAATTAAGTTATATTCTTTGCCTCTATCAGTCTATTGACATGCAAAGACAGACCACATTAAACATGGAACACCAACGAGAAGGATCCCAATATACATCAATGATAGACTTCACCAAACTAACCAGCGAGGAACCACGCACGTTGGCACAAGAAACATGACCTCGTCCACCAGCCCATTGTATTGGCCACCGCCCACTAGCACGTACACTAGCTTACTCGTGATCACGAGTAACTTCTACTGAGTGAAAAATCCTCTAGCCACCAAATCTGTTGTTGAATTAGCTTTTCACCTCCTCACTTGATGCTCAATTTAATCATAGTGACTCTTAGAGTGTCTTGTCAATGATTTGGATTTGTAACAAGTTTGTACAGGATGGGATGGATAGATTAGCTTAAGCAGAATATTTGCAGGTTTCGATTATGAATCACAGTGTCACTCTTTGATAAACAACCTCAAGATTTTTACAAAAGATTTGCAACATTCAGTTCCACGAATAACCATCAGCCACACCAGCAACCAGATAGAATTGAATTAAGGGGATGCGGTTCCATTACACCTGTGGCAGCAAATGCCCAGCACGAGCCGCAGGTCCCTAGTGCTTGACTGAACCCTGTACTGGAGGCACACCTAGCCTTTGCAACTCTTGGTGTACCAGTTGACAGAGATCGGCAGAGGGAGGCTCCTATCGCTGCGCCTAATTTTTTCACAAGAGTGAGGTTGGCAGTTCACATGTGTATTCATGAAGAAACCAAGGTAGGGCGAATACTATACTAAGCTGACTGACTCGTCGCTTGTCTCAACATGGTTTCTTGGTTTCCTCTAATATTTCAGAGTTTCTACCTCAACTCCTTACCAAAGAAACAAAGTTATTATATCTCCTGTTGTCAAAAAAAAAGTTATTATATCTCCTACAACATTTTTCAATGGCATTCTAGACATGGGGTAGGAGTATATATAATAGACATTAGTATTGATTTAACTTGTAAATGGTAACCATGCAAAGCGTTGGTGCAAGTCATCCACAACAACACAACTGCTCATTGTGTGTCATTTATTTATCATGACTCATGGGTGCACTCTGATCGGATCCGAAATTACCAATGTGCAATCCAGCAGCGTTTCCATTGCCTGATGATGCATGATGTGTGTGCCGAAGGAAATAAATTGAAGAGGCTGAACCCAGTGGCACTCTGTGTCTAGGTGTGCTTTAGTTTTGAGTCTTGTCATGTTTTTGTCGGTCATGGTCACGCGTGTGGTGTGTATGGCTGCAACGGCTGAACTCAAACTCTCCTGTTAGAAGGCTATCAAGTGTGAACTAAAAAGGAACAGGCATTGGTGTTTCCTCTTCAGTTGTGGTACATGGCTGTACAACATTACTACCAGTTGGACTTGCTGACCAGCCCAGGTAACACATCACTCACTATTATTGAGGCATGAAGAAGTCACACCGACCAAATTCATTTTCTGACAAGCGCAGTTGCCACTTCGTCTGGAGGGACCAATTTAGCCGTGGCCTCTTTTTAATTGATTCAACCTAGCGAACCAATGGACACATATCATCTCAATGCTTTTAGGGCTAGATTGTTGGGATGGGTTAGGACTATAGTTATTAGTTGGATTAAAAATTGGCTCAAATTCCCTAACTTTAGCTGTTGGTTAACAACTAATTAAAGGTCTGGCTGAAAAAAAAGCCTAGCTTTTACTGTAGCAAAGCGGGGGCCGGAGCCGGGCGAAGCCTAAAAACGAGCTTCACCCGCACGGGATGTGTCGGTGAGAGAGAGGAGGGAGGTGAGAGAAAAACAGCTCCGATGAACGGTGCAGCTACTGATGATCGGAAGAAGAGGAGCCGAGCCGGCCGGGCTGTCTTTGTCGATTCCCGCTAGATTGGGCGGAATTGACACTCGTTCGTCGACCGTTGAAGCTCGAAGAAGGCGTCGCGGGGCTGCAATCTCGGGGCGGCGAGCAGCAAAGACAACAACAAATGGGGAGGGGGGAGGAGCCGTGGCGTGGAGGGGGGCGGCCGGCGGCGGCGCGGCGGCAGCGCGGCCGGGGCGGGGCGGCGGCGCATGCTTGTGAGTGCGGGGGGAGGGAGGCCAAGAGCTGAAAAGCGATAGATATGTTTTTATTGCTTGCTTATCCCCTAGAGATTACATGCCTCTTGCTTATATAGCCCGACTAGTGGGACTTGTAATCTAAGCAATCTCTATAAGGTTTCCTTATAACGATCGGAATACCTTTACAAGCGTATCCTAATTTATTCTTTCCTAATAAGGATCTCCCTTATAGATGAGATATCCCCTTGCACACCAAAAATTACCTAAGATAATCCTAACTTGAATATGAAGCAAACTCGAATCGTGACGGAGAGGGAAGGCGGCGCGGCAAGGGGCGCCGGCCCCCCTTGTAGCGCCCCTGGCCCCTCTCGGGCGGGCGGCTGCCGTGTCGAGCCCATCTAGCCACTCTCGAGGGTGGCCCAATTCTGGTTCATGACATCTCCCCACCGTTCGACCCAGGCGGCATCGTCCACGCGTGCCCGCCAACCCACCCATGTAGTGGCGAAGGGCGAACCGATCGGGAGGTGACCACTCAGCCCAGTAGAAAACGAGAGGACCGCGACTTTGTCGTTGTCGTCGTTGCGCATTCTTGGTGTCCTTGTCGGCGGCGAAGTCGAAGTCGGTGGTGGTCGCCGACATAGATGCTGAACTTGAAGCTCATCGGGATGAAGCGAAGGGGCGCCCATGCCCGAATACACGGCGCATGGCGGAGCGGGTCCCGGACAGCTCGATCATGCGGGCGGGTTGGCGGAGGAGGCGTGTAGGTGTAGGTCGTCGACGCGTCACCTTAGCATGAAGGCGCCTCTGATGGCGTGGACGGATCGGCGTAGGTGGCGGTGAGGTGAAGTCGAGGAGGCGGCCGTAGGAGGTCGGCTGGGGCGTGCTCACGGGCGGCCCCGGTGGATCTCTGTGTCCTTCTTTGCACCGGCGGTGACATTCCCAATGCGGAAGAAAGGCGTCGCCGTTGTTGTCGAAGGAGGCGGTGGCACCCTCGATCCGCTCGTCGGGCGTGCACGGAGATGGAGGGGCGTCGCCGAGCGCTGATCCTCGAGGGGGCGGTGGGGAGGTGGAAGCCCCTTTGCTACGCCATGTAGCGGGGCGTTCTCCCGGCGGGGAAGTCTGGAAGCTGAAGCGGCGGGGATGTAGTAGCGGTGGAAGCACCTCCACGATGCCATAGTGGGCTCCACTCACGCGCTGTAGCTCGCGGCTTCGATGGCGTTGGAGATGATCACGAGCTCCTTGTTGGTTATGCCGTGGCGGAGGTGCGGCTCAGTGATCATGTCGTTCGGCGTCGGTCCGTCGATGTCCATCCTTAGCCGAGGCTATTTGGCGGCCTGGTGTCGCGGTCCACGGGGGCGGCCATGATGTCGTCGTCGATGTTGCCCGGTGTGCCCGTGGAGGCGGCGTTACCCGGTGCGGTCCCGGTGGCGTCCGGCTTCGGCGTCGTCGGAAGCTCGTCATCGTTGTATGGCGGGGCGGGTCGATGGCCTCCTCCATCGAGCAGGGCTCGAACCACTCGAGTGCCGTCCGTAGCGAGGTGCGCGGGCCAGCCGGCGAAGGCGGCGCGGTGGTGGCGTCCCTCAAAATCCATGCGTGAAGCATAGACCTCGAAAGGCGTTGATGTAGTCGTCCGACTTTGGGAGGGGCCCGAAGTGATGTCACGGGGCTGGCGAACTCATCCCACTCGGCGGGGACTTCTTCTTGGACCGGTCGATGTACGGGCTGCGTAAGAGCCGGTGAGGTGGAAAGCGGCGTAACTCATAGTAGTCGGTCGATGTCCAAGTTGAGCTCGAAGAAGAACTCCGACTGCGAATCCGAGAGGTCGGTCGTCGGTGTCGTCGAACTCCTGGACTTGCGCGCGTGACATAGCGAGGGAGGGTGTCTTTGCCAGCGGGTGGCACTGGGAAGGGGCGAGGGCGCCCGCGGTGGCGCCATCTGCGGGAGAGTCTGCGTGGTCGCGGTGTCGGTGGAGAGGAGAGGGAGCGGCGGTCGCTGCGGTGTCGTCGGATGGCGTCGATGACGGCGGTCGCGTCACGTCTAGCGTCATCTTCTTCCTCGGGCGGAGGATGGCGGGGTCGTGGCCGACGTCGAGGTCCGTGGCGGGGGAGGGCGGCGGCGGGCTACGCTGGGGCGGCCACGTGCCCGGCGGCGGCGGGCCCGCCCCGGGCCGTCCTCCGGCCCAGTGGTATTCGTGCTGCGGGGTCCCTCGGGTGATGCGGGCGTGCTCCATGCGACGAAGGCGAGCCTCCATGTCGTCAAGCGCCCGGTGATCCGGCGCGGTTGGCGTCGAGGAGCGCCTTTGGCTGCGTTGAACTCCTTCATCTCGGAAGCCATGGGTGGGGGAATCGTCTTGGTCTCGGATACCGGTGTCAGTTAGGCTAGATTGGGCGGAATTGACACTCGTTCGTCGACCGTTAGGCTCGAAGAAGGGGCGTGCGGGGCTGCGGTCTCGCCGGCGGCGGCCGGCAAAACAACAGCGGGGAGGGGAGGAGCCGTGGCGTGGGGGGGGCGGCGGCCGGCGCCGGGGCGGCAGCGCCGGCGAGGGGCGGCGGCGGCGTCTTGTGGTGCGGGAGGAGGAGGCCAAGAGCCGAAAAACGATAGATATGTTTTATTGCTTGCTTATCCCCTAGAGATTACATGCCTCTTGCTTATATAGCCCGACTAGTGGGACTTGTAATCTAAGCAATCTCTATAAGGTTTCCTTATACGATCAGAATACCTTTACAAGCATATCCTAATTTATTCTTTCCTAATAAGGGTCTCCCTTATAGATGAGATATCCCCTTGCACACCAAAAATTTCCTAAGATAATCCTAACTTGAATATGAAGCAAACTCGAATCGTACGGGAGAGGGAAGGCGGCGGCAAAGGGGCCCCCCCCTTGCGCGCGGCGCCCCTTGGCCCCTCTCGGGCCGGCATTTGCCGCCGTGTCGTGCCCATCTAGCCCGTCTCGGGGTGGCCCAATTACAGTTCATGACATGTGCCAAAGAGGCTCCATGTCTTTCTACATTTGCCATGATAGGAAATGATTAAAATGTTTCCAATTAGCTAGTTGTGTTGTCATGTTTTACTCCAAAAAAAGTAACTTTCTATTGGCCTCAAATCTATGCGTGGAAAAAGTGAAAATTACATCGCCACTTGTGCGTTACATCCGGAGTAAGTCAGCCCATGAACTCTTATATATTACCATCCGCATTTATGAAAAAAGCACAAATTTATGGAATATCGTCTTTTTTTCCTAGCAAGTAATCAGATGTGTAAGGATGTAAATTAGACTTATATATTTGCACAGAGTGAGATAGAAGGAGTCAAACATGTGACTGCAAATAAAATTTAGCATACATAAATAAGGTATAGTACATTGGTGGCACTATGGGGCAAGGAAGCTGTAGCCGTGCCTCAACTGTACTTGATTTGCGATCTCGTACGAAAGAAATGCATCCAGAGATGCGCAAGATACATGCATAGGCGACAGTGTGTGGTCAGCCCACTTGCTATGGAAGTCTTCGTTGATGTCGTCGCTCGACTTCACTAGTGGCAAACCTAGCACAGCTGATCCTAGTGCTTCGAGGGATGGTCGGCCTCCTCGCCGTTTGGCAAGGTTCTTGTACTGGATTACATCAAGCTTGGAAACTATCAGTTGCAAGTCTTTTGGGTTGGAGATTTTCACGCCACAGTCACTTGCCAAACGCCACTCGTCCTGGGAGATGTGTGCACCAGTGAATACATGTTCTTCTTTTGCGAGGAAATGCTTCAAAACGGATGGTAGGGTTCCGCCGGCCTTGTGGACTTGGTAGATGAGGCACGTGCTTCCAACGCAAAGTTGCAGCAGCGCAATCTTGCGTTAATCTCGGACGCCCTCGTTGATTGTCCACTCGGTGTCCAGGCCAACTAGCATACAGGCAAATAAAATTACAAAGCTGCCAAACAGGGACCTATTATATGTGTGCTTCTAGTATTTTGGTTTCCTCCACCATCTCATAACTCTCCTGCTAGTCTACCAACATATATCGATCTATATAACTCAGAGTAATAAGTACGTTACTCATTCTCATGCAATATTTTGGATTGGAGCCACAGCTGTATATATAATAGACATCAAAACTAGCAAGTTGTTGGGTATGCAAAGTATGATGTTTTGAGTCATCAAAATTGTCCATACATAGTTGATTTTATCATGAGTGTACTTGAAAACCTTCATGCATTAAGCATCACATTTTTGTTTGCTTAGTGCCACACCCACCAATGGTGTATGAGAGCTGAAGGATACAAAGCAGGGGCTGCTAAACTGACGACATTATATATGTGCTTCTACCATGAATCTCAGACAGTCTAAATTTACCACCAGCGTCGTCCTCAACATGGTTTGTAACATATGGCTGCAAGCCTACAAATGACCTTGCAGTGGCAGCATTGGATGGCTATCAAGTATGGACTAAAGTCACTGAAGTGGATTGTGCAATGTGCATCTAGCCAGGACAAGGAGTTGGCAATATCAAAAATGCACAAGCGTGGTGGCGTTTGCTCCTCAATTGCACTGATGACAATTGATAACCGTGAACCGTACAATGTCTGAACTGAAACTCAGTCCCAACCCAACTTTTAAAACGAAAAAATTCATAGTAGAATAACGATTACCAAATACTGGATTAATACACTAATCTATATATCTACTAGATTGCTACCAGTTGGCTGAATAATACACAAATCTAGTCCCAATTCTTATGTCTGAACTGAAACCCAGTCCCAATTCTGGCAAACTCACAAATTAGTGCTTTGTCAGGTTCAGGAGGAAGACGCGCAAGGTGGGGTGATTTCTCTTAAGAATGAAGCGTGGCTTCGTGTTTCCAGATAATCTACAGAGTGGGGCGCACCTTCAACAGTAAGTTTAACCTTGAGTTTGGGATTAGCTGTAGGTCGGTTAATCAGGTCGTTTAGAGTCTGTTAGTGTTGCCATGATTTGGCTGTCCGATTCCGTGAGGATATCGGAAGGAGGAATACAAGTAAACCTGTCCCAACTCTGTTTCTCGCTGAAACCTGTAATTCCAGTCAGGCCCGGTCATGAACGCCGGTGTCAGTGGCTGAGTAAGAGCAGAGATCGTGAGAAGAACGAGTGTTAACTGGAGTTGTTGGACACGGGCCTTTGTATCCTTGAACTGTTTTGGCCATGGGCCCTGTGCGGTGGTGCGTTTGGCCCA